>CAUYPO010029726.1:0-23854 GCA_963574435.1 Cheirogaleus major | reverse complement strand
CAAATACATCTAGCAGGCTCCTGCCTCAGGGCCTCTGCATCTGTTGTTAAGATGCCTGGAACACTTGTAGATTCAGATCTCTAGTAAAGGTCACTTCTATACATAGTACTTGTGCGATAATCCTAGATAAAATAGTTGCCCCACTTCCATGCCCATCCTATCATTCTTTATTGTGTTACTTCCTGTATTTTTCTTCATATGTGTTATTGCTACCTAACCCATAGAATAGGTTTATTTATT
This sequence comes from Cheirogaleus major, assembly GCA_963574435.1. Classification (NCBI taxonomy): domain Eukaryota; kingdom Metazoa; phylum Chordata; class Mammalia; order Primates; family Cheirogaleidae; genus Cheirogaleus; species Cheirogaleus major. The sequence continues at coordinate 23,614 of CAUYPO010029726.1, read as the reverse complement.
TGTTTGTCTTTGTCTTCACTATAAAATGTAAGGTCGAACAGGGTAGAGACTTTTCTGTTTATTCCATTGTTGTATCCCCAGAATATAAAACAATGACTATCCCTGAGAAGTCTTTCAAATAAATGTTGGTTGAAAATTGTTCACCTGATCTCATCATTATTATTTTAATCTGTTTCAGTCTTGGTATATTCCCAAGACCACATTTAATGCCTTGATGATTATAACAAGGATTGCTCATCCTTATTAAGGTATTGCTGTAGGTGAAGCCCTGGGTGAAGTGCTTTGCAAACATCTCACTCATTACAAGCCTATAACGCAGATATTAATATTCCCATTGTACAGAGAAGAAAACACAGCCAGAGATGATTCAATTGCCCAAGGTCACTCCAACTTGCCCAAGACCAAGCCAAGGATCTCAGCCTGGTTCTGGCTGACTCTAACACTTGCTTTAGGTCCTCATATAGCTGAATTGAATTCTATAATAAACATATAGAAATGTAACCATTTCCATGTTTCTTTAAAGCTGTATCCTGTCCTGAAGAGTGACATGTTCCCTACGTGCCTTTTATTTTCTTGAGGCTTCTGCTAGTTCTCCTGGTACTTTTGTGTCATTTGCAAGGAGTACCCTCTAGGTGGCCAGATTAGAAAAAGGTGTCTCCACTGGGTAATCACAGCCCTAGGAGCAGAAAAAGCCTTTGTGTAAAGAAAAAGGTGCCCCTTTTCTCCTGGCTGACCAAGCCCCTCTCCAAGAACATGGCTTGGTTAGTGGCATAGAGGTTGGATTTAAGCACCACTTACCTCTAAAACTCATGCCTGCTTGCACAGCACAGATGCACAATTTCTCATCACCTTCTACCTTTCCCTCTTGCCTACTCTGCTATATCTACACTTTCCTTTCTCTTGTTCCTTGAATGCTCCAAGCATTCTCCCCTCTGAAGGCCTGTGCATTGCTGCTCCATTTGCTCAGAAAATCTCTTTTCTCATACACTTGCCTAACTCATTTGGACTCTGTGCAAGTGTTATTTCTCAAAGAAGCCTTCTGCATCTTACATAGAAATTACATACCATGATCATTTTTTTTGCATTATGCTGCTACAGTTTTGCTTTATGTGAAGCACCACTACCGACTTGATATTATGTAATAGGTATTTATTTAATTCTTTCATGGGAGACATTCCCGTATTACTTTGCATGTAAGGACCCAGTTCAGCTAACACATTTTTCTTCCTAAACTCAAGTTGACTAATCTATATAGTTGTCTGTAAAGTGACTTGTCATTCAATTAAAGCAAATACATCATCTATGTTGTATGTTGTAAATTGACCTCAGTTCTTTAATCCTTAACCTAGACACTTGAAATAAAGTAAATAATGGTCTTGTATCTTAAATACGTAAGATAGGACTCTATATAATATAGAATATTCTTATATTAATATTAATTTTTAATATCAACTTGGAAACACAACATTTTTAAATGTTTATCAATGACTTATGGATTCCCTCCTTTTAACTTCCCAACAAGACTATATCAGATCTCAGTTTGAAAAATACTCTTTTTTAGAGCTTTCATGAAGAGTAAATGACAAAACAAATGATTGGAGCATAGTAAGTCAACAATAAATGTGAGTCTTTAGCTTTGTTTCCTATAAACCCTGACACCCAAACACAAGCATATAAACACACATACAACACACACACACACATCATAGTATTGCATTTCAGTTGATCCCAGACTATACTTTAGGAAAGGCTGCCTATTTCACCTCAGTGACTGCAAGTCAGCGATCAAAATAAATATATAAAACCAGAAATGTTGGCAGTATGCTCAGATATTTCTATTTCTTCACATTTACCCTAAAGTTACCAATTCTATAATTCTTAGTCAACACTAATCAATTGTTCCCATCTTTAATTCATTGCTTCTAGGTTTGTACATTGAGAACAACAAAATAGGCCATTTAGAATATCATAAAATCCATCATTACTTCTTATATAATAATGGAAGAAACTTAAATGTAGTTTAAAATATCTTAAATAAAAGCTAGACAATATGTGACAAATAATTTGCTGCATAGCATATATTTATATTCCATATACTTAAAAAGATTAAAAACTATACATTTTCACAATTGTATAACTGTAGCAAATGGGACCAGAATTTTTTTTTTCAGATAAATGTAACTCTTTTTTATGGTATAAGATTACAGGAAAAAATATGAAGAATAAAGAATATTTGATAAAATTTCTAGGAAAATAGCAAGTATTCTTCCAAGAGCTCAAAAAATATTTTGCAGCTGGTGATGGACATTTAAATGATATTATGTGTCATATGTTTTCCACAATCAAAATCTCTTTGATTAGATGATTCTGAAATAAATGCCAATTACTCCAAACCTTCATGATCTTTTAATTATTTAGAACTAAATGGTTATAGGACATCTTCTGTATACAGCATAGACTTTATAATTTTCTGTAGTTTTTGCTGTAATTTTAATGGATTACAAACTGCAAACATGAATTGTAAAAAGGTGACTTGGAGAAAAAGAGAAGAGCTACATAGAAAGAAGCATGGTTCATAGTAGAATATAATTACTACATCTTCATTTATTCCCTAAACCAAAATTAATTCTAAGAATAAAATTTATCCCTTGCTTTAGTAATTACAGTAAATCTCCCAGAGAATCCTCCTTTTGCTCTTATAGTAGATTTCCATATTACAATATACTTCATTACCATGAAATACTAATGCCATACTTACAAATTTGGCCTTAGTAGACCAGCATAACAAATACTTTACAGGACTTGCAACAAATAACTAGAAATGCCAATAGAGCATCTTAAACCATGTACTGCAGATATAAATCAAATCACATATTTCTCTATCTCTTCCTTAGCAAGAACTATATAACCTTTTTGTTTCTGTATGTAAATGGAAAAAAGAATTACATTCTATTCTGCATTGCCAATAAATAAAGCTTTTATTCTAATGATTGAAAATTATATATGTGCTATATTTAATATACATAAGAGTTCTGTTAAATATATTATACATTTATATATATCTTCTATAGTTACATACATATTAAATTTCAATAACATGAGATATCCCAAAACATAGTGGCTTAAATATGATATTTGTTTTTCTTTCACATGGTAGTCCAGAAGTGTCAGAGCTGGCAAGGTAGCTTAGTTCCACAAGGTTATTCAGGGACATAATTCCTCTATCTTGTGGCTCCACCATCCATCATTGACATTGTTCTTACCTACAAGGTGAAAGCTCACTGCCTTCAAATTCCCATTCTACCTTACAGAAAAAGAAGAGAGAAGGTCCAAGAGAAAAGGACCATCTTCTTTAAGCAGATTAATTGGAAGGTGTAAGCATCACTTATACATGTACGTATTAAATGGAGTTGCATGGCCTCACCTAGTTGCAAAGCAGACTAGCAGATATCTGCAGCTGAGCTCATGCCAAGTTATAACTTGAAGGATTTTTATTGCTAAAAGAAAAGAGGAAATAGAGACTGCTGATCTACTATATATATACTTCCATATATACATACATATTCTATATATGTATAATTCCATATATGTGAATGTGTGTATATTTACACACACACAGCTTTCTTGAAAACTGTGTATATATGTGTATATATACACACATATATATATATTTCAAATCAAACTCAAGAATTGGCAAGTGAAATGCAATAAGAGCTTCAACTACCTCAAAAAATAATACCAGCTTTGAATAAAAAGCCATAAATTCTATACCAAACCCAGAAAGTATGGATTTTATTCCAAAAAGCACACCTTAAATGTTTAAATTGTGAATAGGAAGAGAAAGAGAAGAGCTAAGCCTAAAATCCCTGAGGGTCCAAACAAGTCTACACTATTAATTAAAGCTGCCTTTCATTGAGTGGCATGGTAGAGTAGCAAGAGCTTTGGTTCTCTTATCTGAAACATGTAACACCCACACTGTAGGATTTTGTGAGGATTAGCTATAATTGATTTACAAAAAAACATGAATATAAGTATGTGTATAACATGTATTTACCCAATACAATGCCCAGCATATGCCAGCTTATCTTATAAATGATAAAGTCTATCATTAGTATTATTTTAAACAAATACCTATTTGTTAATTGCATTACTAGTCATTGGTATTTAGTAATGATGCATATATAAACATTACAGTATTCAAAGAGCACTCAGAGTCTAGGGATAAAGCTAATCAGGAAAGTAAATAATTTTAATAATATGTAATAAAAATTACAATAAGTTTAAGCTCATGATGCTATGTGATCTCAAAAGAAAGTTACCCAATTCGGTGAAATTGGATGGGCGCACATGCATGTGTGTGCATGTGTGTGTGTGTAAATTCCACCAGCTCTATAAGTAACATATATCTTAAGTATTTATTTGAATTTTGTTATTTTTGTACTCATAGTTGAAAAGTAAAAGTACTGATGTTAGTAATAATACAATTAAGTCAAAGATTAAATTGATCAAGTTGTTGACTCACTAGTCTTTAGATTTAATCCAGTGCTCATTGTAAGATATTAGTTTACTTTATGCTAACTGTAAAAGAAAATAAAAAAACTTAAAAACATATGAAATTCTGGAGTTAAAGCATAAAAAATAGTGGCGAAAACATGAGCTCTCATGATAGAGGATAAACAGATTTCTTCCAGAAATTGAAGGGTTCTTATAGAGAAACTACAGAGATAGCTAAAGTTATAGATAGAGACCAGTATTAAAATATACAAAGCAAAAAGAAAGAAGGCCACAGGTTTATAGAAATACAGCATATTACCAATTCTCTGTATCAAGAAATAACAGTTTATATTCAGTGTTCTCTGCCCAGATTTCCAGAAGAGTTAATAGAACACTCTTGAATCAGCATCAAAATGGCTTGCTGTATCAATTGCAGAAATTCCTTCTAAATTCCTTGAAAAATCACTATCAATAAATCTTTCTGCCCAACATTAAAAATCAGTTTCTTCTTTCTACTAAGAAAGCTAAGAGAACTAAACTTAGCCTTGAGAAAGTTTTCGAGAAAGCTAAGAGAACAGAACTACAAAGTAAAAAGTTACTTTTGACCATCATTGAATGTGTAAATTCAATACTTGGTCTATGTCACTGTATTAAAATAACAAGTAAATTGTATTTAAACAACCATGAAAAAATAACTACATATTTTCATAATGTATTTTAGGTATTTGAAAATAGAAGTGCCCTTCTGCTCAACTTTTGTAGATTTTACTTTGATAATCTTTTTAATTAATAAAAGTAAATATTTTGTATGAATATACATAAGTACATCTATGTTTTCAATGAATATTTATCATACTTTTAACTAGACTTAAACTCGGCCCTGGGCATAAGGGGTGAATGTAATAGACATAGTTCCAGCTTTCTCGTAGAATTAATACCCAAGGGTGGCATGAGATAGTCAAGAAACAATTAAACCTACGCTAATTAGAAGTGAAACCTACATGGTTGAGGAGTCCAGCTCCAGGCCCAAATCCTATGTGTGATTTTGAAGCCCAACCACAGGCAATTACAAAGACTTTACCTGGCAGGCGTCATGGGGGACAAATGGCCTCCCTACCCCCAGACTTGGTGCACAGCCACCTGCTTGCCGTCTTTGGAGGGAGTTGCAGTCAAGGATTAGGATTCAGACTCCTCCAGCTCACAATGCACTTACAGATATCTACATTCCTAGACCAGGAGGCTCCATTCAGAGGATGCTTACTGAGGGACTCTTGGCCATGGGCTTTCTCAGGTTTCTCTGCCAAGACCACCTTATGGGGGTGGGGGGCACTTTAGACATACTTCTCCACTCTGACTCAGTACTCAGTACTTTCTCTTTCCCAGCCCTTCCCTCTCACCTTCCTCAACCTCCAGCTCCCAGGCCTACTACATGGCAGGAGACTTTTATCTCAGGTTCCCTCCACAAATGAGAAGACCCTCAGTGCTGCATCCCCACATCTTTTCTGATACATCTGATCCACACTTGGCACCATTCCATGGAGGAAAATGGAACATAAGAGCACTGTGTTTTTAGTCTCTTGCTTATACCATCACAAAAAGTGATTAAAGTTTTGACTGTTCCTTTCATTGCGGGCTTGTGCCTTAACCAACTACCTTGACACCTGGCAGCTCAGCTCTCTCTCCAGCCTAGCTTTTGACAACATAATGTTTTGTTGGCTGTAGGTTCATCTCATGTGTTAGGGAATCTCATCCTACAACCACTACTGAGCAGTTAACTGGGCACAGAGAGGTTAAGTTTCTCCCCGGAGATCACCCAGCTAATAAGAGGTCAAGCCAGGGTGTAAAACCAAACAGTTAGGCTCCAGGGCCCACACACTTAATTGATAAGCTCCACCTATGTATGAGCATTCCAAGAGTGATGGGTGCCATGAAGAAAATGTAACAAGAAGAAGTGAGCAACATTACAGAGAGTGGCTGAAGAATGGCTGCTCTCTCAGGATGTGACATTTTATCTAAGATGTGAGCAACATGAAGGAACTAAGGCTGCGAGTATATGGGCCAAGAATATTCTAGGTTGAAGGAAGTACAAAAGGCCCTAAAACCAGAACAAGCCTGCAGTGCTCTAGGAACAGAAGCTAGCGGGTGTGGCTATAGCCTGGTAGCACATGGTTGGGATAGGAGGGATGGGAGGTCCCAGATTATAGAAGGCCCTGAAGATCATGGTAAGGAGTTTAATTTTATTTTAAGTATAATGGAAAGTCATTGGTAAATTTAAATGGGCTATCATGACATAATTTCTATTTTTTAAAATATTATATTGACTGCTGAGAGTAAATTAATTAAATAGGTAAAATTAGTTGTAGGGACAATGAAATTATTCAGAAAGGGAAGAAAGGAGGATGCACATATTAGGCAGAATAAATGCAATATTCAAAGGCAAAAAGCTGAGAAAAAAGCATGAGTAACTAAAGGAGGTACAAGTCCTATAGAATGGCTAAATTATTGGGTGCATGTTGGTGAATGACTAGGGGGAAGACTAAGAAATTCATCAGCATCCATCCAAAAGTTACCCATGCCTTGAGGAGTCTGAAATAAGAACAATGGAGATCCATTGATATTTAAAAGAAAATTAAAAATTTCTCACTTACCAAATTAAAGCTAACTTTTATAAGAAAATAAGAACATATAGCAACAGGTAGATCATGTCCCTAGATAGCTGGAGCTACCCTACAGGAAATCCCTTATAAATTGGACATTGACATCCCTTGCCCAGGATATCTAAAGGTACCCAAGAAAGTAGACTTGCAGGTCTGCCCTACACAGGGAACCATCTAATCCTGAGCTAGCGTGGCAGAATGTTAAGGGTAAATGGAGAGTGTCATAGAGCTGAAAATCTGGCTTTCCTGAGGCAAACTCATACCTTTGTGCCAATGGAGTGCATTTCTAATCCCCTTTACGAAGGCCCTATGGAAGAACCTCTGCCTTGATTTCCCAATTACATTTACTTCCCCTATTGGAATAGAAGTCTTGCTACAAACTTCAGACAACAGGGAAGGACTCTGGCCCCCGACTTTCCTCTCTGAGGGCTGAATTCTGCAGATGAAATTCTCATTTTATCTGAAGCCCTCTTTCAAAACCAGTGTTATATCACAATGCTATCTCTGAGGGCAAGTATCTATTCACTGTCTGGAACTCGATGTCTTAGTATGTTTGGGCTGCTATAACAAAATACCATAAACTGAGTAGCTTCTAAACAACAAAAATGTATTCCTCGCAGTTCTGGAGGCTGGGAAGTCCAAGATCAAGGAACTGGCAGCTTTGATGTCTGGTGACTGCATATTACCTTGTTCATAGATGATGCCTACTCTCTGGCCCCTTGCATGGAGGAAGGGGCTACCTGGCTCTGCCTTCATGACCTAATCACTTCCTAAAGACCTTACCTCCAAACACCATCACCTTGGGAATTAAGTTTCAACATATGAATTTTGAGGGGACACAAACATTCAGACCATAGCACTCCAGTTATTTTGTACTCTTCAATCCCAAATAAAACTCTTTGTACAGCCCTATATGCTGTAAGCATTCCTATCCTTCCTTTCTCCCTATGACCTACCTGTGAATTCCAGCATTTTAAACAGCAAGGCCCCTCAGTCTGTTACATTAATTAGTAGTTTTGGAGAATAGAGTTCTAACCAAGGTCAGATCCTTTTCCTTTAAACAAGAGTGAGCCCATTCCATTTCCTGGATGTTTTATGACTTTCAGCTACCACAGATGGTATTATTGGTGACTAGTTTATGTTGACATACTTAAAGATAAAAACGTCATCCAATAACGAGAAAAATCATTAGACCAATTTATTTGAGGGACACTTTACAAAATACCTGATTAGTATTCCTCAAAACTGTCAAGATTATCAAAACTAAGAAAAATCTCAGAAATTGGTCACAGTCAAGAGGAGCCTAAGGAGACATGACAACTAAATATAAGATGATATCCTAGATTGGATCCTGGAACAGAGAAAAACATTGGGGAAAACTGTAGAAATCTCAATAGCATATAGACTTTATTTAATAATAATTAGCACTATTGGTTCATTAATTATGACAAATATACTAATATAAGATGTTAGTATTAAGGAAATTGGATGTGGGACATAGAAACCCTCAGCACTAGTTTTGCAATATTTCTGGAAATCTAAAATTGTTTTGAAATTAAAAGTTATTAAAAATAAGTAACCTAATATGACAATGATTATATATTTTGCTTTCTTCTAGAGATTATGCTCCTTGCCATACATTTTCTGAACCTTATACTTGTTAATTAAATTCAACACCCTCTTATCTTTTTAAAAGACATAAGAAATTTCCCCTTCCTCCTGAACTGATTGATGAGGTTATTTAAGGTCAGGTTATCTAAAAATATTAAAACTGGTTTTATCCAGAGTTGAAAGGAGAACGCTGAAAATCATTTTTTGTTAATTATTTATTCCTGAAGTCTCTGATTCTTCCTTTTGTATATCGATTAATGCAAGCATAAGAAAACATCTTGACTGCTTTATAAAGGTTTCATTATGTTTCCTTTCTCTATCTTCAAAATGCTTCTTATCAATTGGCCCATTTTCCATCATCTAAACACCTGTAGAAAGAAGATAATGTCCTTGCCTTCATCAGGATGAAATGGAGCATATGGCTGACTTAGGAAAAATAATAGCTCCCCAAACTTAGTAGCTTTTTGACCTTGAGCAAGCTGTGCAACAATTTCCTCTATCTCTAATGCAGAAATAACACTAGTAACTAACTCATATGTGTTATAAGGGTTAAATTAAATACTGTATTTAAAATGTTTTTGTACCACCTAATAAGCTCTCAATAAATGATAGTGTAGGGGAGAAAAAGTAATATTCTTTTCTTACCCATGAGAAACCTCATGTTGAGGCCTCTATAACAAAAGACAGAGTAACAAAAGTATACAAATTTATTTCATATAAGTTTACAGGACACAGGAAACTTCATAAGGATATAAAGACCCAAAAAAACAAGGCAACCTGTGCATCTTTATGCTAAATTTGATGGAAGATTGGATAGTTGTGGGGAAGTATGGTTGGACAAATGGGGTCTGATCTAATGGTAATACACTGAGGGGAACTTAGCAAGACATGTTTGTTCAGATTCTTCTTGGCATCTCCGTGACTTCAAGGATACAAATGTTCCTTTTGATTGGGTACAGGGAGGAGACCTCTGGAATGAAAGTCTTATTACCTGCTTTAGGGGAGAAGGGTAAGGGAAAGGTGAGAGTAGCTTTTCTCTTCATCTGTTTTCTCCAAAGCCAAGGTGCCATATTTTGGTGTAGTATGTCCTGAACCCCATCAGTAGCTATTGTTTCAGAGGCTGTGGCCTGCTATGAACCCAATGGACAGAGAAGGCAAACCACCTATGGTGAAGCAGATGAAACATAAATCTCTGTAAAATCCCAGTACACCTGAGACTTACATTAAGAACAAAACAAGAAATTTGAGAAAAGGCTAGACATTGGTCAGGCAAAGATGATGATGCTGTGAAGGAAGCATATGGAAGGGTAGAGCAGCCTGGCTTTTCCTGTGGCTTTATGATGTCTGTGCAATGCATCATGAATACTGAAGTACATTATTACCTCCTTATATGGTAATGAGGTTGCAAATGTTGTGGTTTTTGAATTTAAGAAAATTTCATTATTGTGGAGAACCACTCCAACATCCGGTAGTGACAGAAAGAAGAGAAAAACAAAATGTCATTATTTTGAACACTAGCTTTCTCTGGACACCATATAAGAAACAAATATTGTGTGGTTATTATTCAGCAAATAAGTACTTGTTGAATGCATTTATCCACAAGAGACAGCCAATAGTTTTTCTTTTATTATTAAACATTGTAACAAACATTGTATATGTGATGTGCTTTCTACATATCTCCTCTTGTTTACTGCTCACTACAAACCAATGAGGTAGATTTGTGTTACCCTTGTTTCAGAGAGAGAAAGTAAAACAAGAGATTCAGTAGCACACCCAAAGTCACTCAGCTAGGCAATGTGATAGGGCGCCAGGTCTATCTCCAGGTAGACATTGAAAAACATTGTGCAGGCTCTAGAGGTACAACTGTGCACAGGATAGAATCTCTGCCCTCACGAAGCTGATAGTCCAGTGGGGAATACAGGCAGAGTAAGTTAGTGTGGATACTATGGGATAACAGCAGTAGAGGTCCTCACCCAGAGACAAATATTGAGCCTTTATGGCTCATATTCCTGAGCAAAGTACATTTCCCACATGGCTCGGATACACGAGGTCTTTAGCAGCAGGGATTGTGTTTTAACTTTGAGTTATGCCACAGTGCAGGTGGTGGTTCAGCACACCTACTTTATGTGGGTCCGAATCCCACTTAACACCACGTGGCTCTGGGTATTCTGTGCCTTGGCTTTCTCATCTATTAAAGGGAGATGCTAATAATTACACTACCTCATAGAAGGCATCTAAGAATAATGCCTGTCACATAAGTACTCAGATATGTTTGACTCCTTCCTTTTGCTAGTTAGCTTGGTGCCTGGCAACAGCAAGCACACGGTCAATGTTTTTGAGTCAATGTACAGGTTGTGGAAACTTAGAATGTATTTTAGACAACCCTGTAAATAAACTCAGACCCCATGGGATAAAAAGCCAATCTGGTATAAAATGACTAAAAAGAGCAAACCAAAAAATATATAAATATTCTCTTCTACCAGGGCCAGGAGGTGGGTGTGAAAATCCAGGCAACTGCAAGAGGCATATACATGGCAGAATTTTATGATGATGCTGTTAACCAGTCTTCTTTCAATGTCTATCTGTACTTCTATCCCTTCTGTTGCCTCTGCCACCTCCACCATCCTCAGCTTCAGTAAGGCTGAAAAATTCCCTTTTTCTTCGGTAGGACTGGTGTGGGTGGTGGTTGTTGGTCTCCACTGAAACAAATCATTGCCTTGGATACAGGCAAACAGTTCCAGACCTGCATATGATTTAGGTTTCCATGAATATATACAGCTAAATGTCTTTCAACTTCTTAGTAGAGCAGACCCCTGCTATTCATTACAATGGTAAGGATCAAAAGAAGCAAAGCAGGATATGGGAATAGAACTGAGATAATAGCCATCTGAATTTTGTAGTTTTGTTAGAACAGTACTGACAGCACATGCTAAGAAATGACTTACAAGATTAATTCTTAAGTCTCCTTATTCTAGAAGGAACTAGAAAACATGTTAATAAGCAGCAGTGTGATAACAATTCAGAATTTTCTAAGTGGACCTAAAGGTAATAACAATAGCAGAAATTTTTGAAATATATATTTTCTAAAAGAAAAAAATTATTTTCTTTTCTAGAATGACCCAAACTCTAATTTCATGTCTCAGGCTCATAAAACTAATCATAATGAGTTCATTTAGCATGATTATAGGATGCAGTATAGCTATTCAGATGGAATTTTGTTCTATTGTAATTTATTCTGGAGTACTACATCATTAAAGTGAAATATTAATGATATTTTTATTACAATTGTCAAGACAATTATGGACAGGATTCCAAAAACATAAAAGCTTGGAATTCTTTTAGAAACCTACATTTTTAAAATATACTAATCTAAGACATTTCTTCTTAAGAAAATAATATATAATGACTCTCATTTATCATGGGCATTTATTATTCCAAAATTATATATATGCTCAACTGAATCAAAGAGCAGCAATAAAAGAATTTATATGAAAAATTAATTAGAATAGACTATTTCCCTTTAGAACAATTATAAAAGAGCTCAGTGTGTTGGTGTTCAGTTTAATTAGAATGCTCACTTTAAAAAAGTAATACTTTTTTCACAACTATATCTACCCTGAGAAAAAGAGTACTTTTAAATCACAGTTCTTTGGGGTATATTAAAGCAGTGTTTTTGGCTCCCACAACGACTATGTGTAATCTAAACCACGAAAATGTGTCTTGTTTTAAATTCCCATGGACAAAATTAGTATGAGTCCTGAACCACTGTTTCCTGTGGAAAATACTAGCCCACTACTGGGTATAAATTTTCCCCTAAAACCTTGCTTGTATTATAGAACAGTTTTGACAATAGCACTGCTAGAAGTAAAGAGATTTTTGTTTTTGTTTATTATTATTCTTTACCACTATGAAGTCCAATAAACTCTTATCACTTTAAATTTTGAATGACATTTATTCAAGAATATATTTCAATAAAAATAGGCTAAAGAAAGTTTGTGGGAAAGATTTCTTTTCCTTCTTTATTTATGTATTTCTTTTGTCTTTCTTGCCTTCTACAGTGTAGGAGTACATATACTCCAGAATATATGGCATAAGAGTATGCCTAACATTAATGCAGTAGGTTGATTCAATAGGTAGGCTTTAATAACTGAAAAAGCTTCTCTCTGGGAGAGAAAGTTGGCCTAGAACTTAGAAGAAAAACAAATACCCTTATCAATAAAGTCAAAATTTGGTTATTTAAATATCCCTGAATTTTCCGGAATGTTTTTATCTGATCGTGCAAAAGACCAGAATATAGCTGGAATTGGTAAAGAAAGAAATAAAGGATAAAGGGAAAAAATAGTGGAGTAGAGGTGTCCTGCCAGCTCACCGCTCCCAGGGAAGGAGGTGAAGAGTGCAGACAGCTGCCTATGTGCGGACGGCCAGCTCCGGAGGCAGCCTTGTGAATTACAGAGAAGCAACGCGGGACACTCAGTGCAGAGGGGCGGGGGGAAGGTGATGGGGAGATACATATAAGATCGGAGAGCATGAGGAGAACGACAGAGAACAGAGCAGAGGGCCATGCTTGCCTTGCGGGCACAATGCAGGAGGACACCCGTCACCCCCACAGACCTCCTACCGGCTCAGACCGGCGCACCACGCCTGGAGACAGTGCCGCTGCACCACACAACAGGCTCTGCGGAGAGGAGGCAATAGCTGGGGCCATCCTGAACTCTCGGATGAAGACTACACCAGGCTGGGGAGGTACTGGATTGATTTGTGGCTTCCCTCAACCATACCCTGGAATTTGGAGCCAGGCACTTCCCCCCTAGGGCTCAGCGGGAACAAGGCATGGGAGTTGACTGGAGAGTGGTGGGTGCCAACCTGAAAGGCTCTGGGCCACTGCTGGGTGGGGCGTGGAGGGCTGCGACTTTTGCACGTCTGACCTGTGTAAGGGAAAATGCATTTGTATAGGCAACAGGTTTCTTAGGCCAAACTAAGATAACTGCCTCAGTGTCCCCGCCCCTAGCTGGTTTTGCGGGGAGGCATGAGTTGGCATACTCATGTACCCAAGGTGTTATCTCCTATGTGAACCCATGTGATCACTCTTTCCCAGGGCATGTTGCCGCTGTTGTTCAAAGCCATATATAAGCGCCCGCCATGTTCTTGGCCATGCTTTTCGCTGCTGCTGTATCGCCCCCGCTCCATGCCATGGTAAAGAGCAGGTCTCACCTGCCTGCTGCCACTCGCCTTTTCTTACAATTTCTGAAGGCTGCTCCAGAGCACACACACGCAAGCCACAGAGCATCCTCCTCACAACCTGGCATCCACGCGACCCTGGTGCCTAAGAAGCAGACTGCAGTCTGAGCCCGTCCTCCAGGTCCTAGCTGCCTCCTGCCTGCATGGCCCTCACCCCGGTTTCCAGGTCCCGTGGGCCGCCATCTTCAGGGCCCTCTGTTTGGAGAAGCTGATTGGAAGCTCGGTTTCTGGCTTCACTCCAGTCTCAGCTCAAGGATCTCGCATTGGTGCGCAGCAGGCTCCACCCCGAGAGGCCCTGGGCAGCTGGTTCAGAGGGCTCTTGGTGAAGCGAGGAGAGCTATGTCCTCTATGAATCTGACCTGCATCTGCGGGACCCTTATGCCTAAGAAACAGTCTGCAGCCTGTTCACCCAAGCCTGCCCTCCAGGCCGTACGCAACTCCTGCCTCCCTGGCCCTGAACCTCCTTCCAGGTAAGGTCGGCCCACCATCTGCACACTTCTGGGCAGCTAGAAAGTCCTTCTACCCACCCAAGTCCAGAGACTGCTGCTGCCAGTGAGCGGGGAGCTTCTTGCAGACAGAACACCAGGCTGCCAGCTGCCACAGGGCACCTCCCACCCCACAGACCCGAGCCAGACGAAGGCAGGCACTATATTGCTGCTCTACCTACCAGGCACCTTTGTCTTCCCTAGGGGGCTTCAACTCCCCTGGTTCTGTCTTCCTCATTCCCACACAGACATTTCTCAACTCTGACCCACACTGCAGGAGCCAAAGGGGTCCAGTGGGTCCTGGGGTGTTCTGCGTGACTTAAGAGCCCAGGCTTTCTGGGCCGACTGCCTCCCAGAGAGGGGGTTAGAGATGACCAGAGGGTGGACTTTTCTCTACCCAGACTCTTATTCTCCCCTTCCCTTATGTTGATAGAAAAAACTATCATTTTTTTCTGGCCTGAAGATTCGAAGAATAGAGGAAGAAGAAGAAAGAAGGAGGAGGAAGGAAGAAGAAGGAAGAAGAAGAAGAAGGAAAAAGAAGAAGAAGAAGGAGGAGGAGGAGGAGGAGGAGGAGGAAGAGGAAAAAGAAGAAGAAGAAGAAGAAGAAGAAGAAGAAGAAGAAGAAGAAGAAGAAGAAGAAGAAGAAGAAGAAGAAGAAGAAGAAAAGATTTCTTAAAATGAGGAGGAAATCCCAGAAAGGAGAGTTGTAGAGAGATGGAGTTTCAAATTTTGTGTGTAAATCTTCCCAATTATCTGACCAATGCACCATGCATGCATATGCCAGATTCAAAGCATTCTAGGTCAAGATTTTTAAAAATGAACTGATGAAATCTGAGCTGCCACATACAAAATAAAGCCTGTAGTTTGATTCATAATAAGTTAATTGCCTATGAAGACAAGAATCTCAGTACTCTATGGAGAAATAATTAGTATAACAAAATCCACAGTCTCCATAGTGTAACATTCAAAATGTCTTTGACACAACTCAAAATTATTTAACATATAAAGGTCCAGAAAAATGTGAGAAATTCCAAAATTTGGGTGTCTCCAGAGGAAAGATAATCCAAGGCTACCCTGAGATAACCCAAATTTCAGAATTACAAGCAAGGAATTTTAAGAAGCTTTTATAACTTTATGCTCATTGAGGTAAAGGAAAATATGCTTGCAATGAGGAAACCTCTGCAGAAAAATAGAAAATATATTAAAAGTGGAAATTCTAGAATTGAAAAACACAATAGCTAAAAGAAATAACTGTAAGAGATTAATAACAGAATGAAGATGACAGAAAAAAGAATTAATGAATATAAAGATAGATCAATAAAAATATTCGATCTGAAGAACACACAGAGAAACATTTAAAGAAAGAATATTAGAGAACTTTAGTGGCCTCTGGAACAATCACAGAAGGTCTAATGTATGTGCAATTGGAGATGGAGAAGAGGAAAAGCAATGTGACAGAACAAATATTTGAAGATAAAATGACCAAATTTTTTTTCAAATTTAGGGAAAACAAATTTATAAATTAAGAAATTTGGCAAATCACAAGCAGGAAAAAATACAAAGAAAATCATGCTCAAGCATAAGATTATCAAACTGCTGAAAACTACACATAAAGAAAGCAACCAGTGGAAAATAACACCTTACAGAGAAACAACTGTTTGAAAAATTGCTGACTTCTTATTAAAACCTGTAGAGACCAGACAAAACTGGAACAAATATTTTCAAAAATGCTAAAAAATGACAATCTAAAATTTTATAGCAAGTGATAATATTCTTCAAGAATGATAGTAAATAAAGATATTTTCATATGAAAGAAAGCAAATAAAAGTTGTCACTAGCAGACTAGTGCTGTAGAAAATGCTAAAAGAAAGATCTGTAAGCTGAAAAGAAATGATCCCAAACAGAAAGCTGGATCATCAGAAAGGAATGAAAAGCATCAGAAGTGTTAAATGTCTACTAAATAGGAAAGAATTATTTTCTTTTAACTTCTTAAAAATATATAGAGCCATTTAAAGCAAAATCATTAAAATCCTTTTATGAGTTTATAATGTATATATGGCAACTATAACCTAAATAGTAATGGGAGAAAATGGACTTATAAGGCTTCAAGTTTTCTACATTGTACCAAAAATGTTACAATGTCAGCTCTAAGTAGATTATGAAAGTTTAGAATGTATATTGCAACCCTTAGAGCAATCACTAAAACAAATTATGCAAATAGTTATAGCTAAACAAGACATTAAAATAGAATTCTAAAGGAAAAAAAATTCAAATAATCCAAAAGAAAATAACAAGGATGGTACAGTTGTACTTAAAGCAGATGTGACAAATATAAAACAAAGTGATTAGACCTAAATCAAATCATATGAATAATTAGATTAAATGATTATAGAATAAACACTCCAATTAAAATGTGGAGATTGTTAAAATAGATCAAAATAGCAGAGTCAAATAAATTCTATCAATAAAAGATACACTTTAAATATAAAGACAGACAAGTTGAATATAAGTAGTTGGCAAAAGATATCCCATGAAAAGTAAGCTTTATCAAGATAGCTGGTGTGGCCAAAATAACATCAGACAATATAAGCTTCAGGACAAATAATATTACCAGAGGAAAAGAGGGCCACATCATACTGATAAAATGTTCAATTCATCAGGAAGATAATAATCATAAATGTATAAGTACCTAAAAAAGAGCTTCAAAATTTACAAAGATAAAATTGAAAAAATGAAAAGGAGAAATAAACAATTCAACAATCATAATAGGAGACTTTAACAGACCTCTCTCAGTAATACATAGAACAACAACAGAAAATCAGTACACAGAGACAGGATCTGAACAATGCTTCTAACCAACTTGTCATTATTATTTATAGAACACTATACCCTAGAATTGCAGGATATACCTTGTTTTTTATAAGTGCACATTGTATATTTATTGTGATAGAAACATATGCTTAAGTCTCAATAAATGTAAAAGGATTGAATTTGTAGAATATGTCTGTTGATCACAATGGATTTAAATGCAAAATGAATAACAAAATCTTATCTAGAATAAGCTCAAGTATTTGAAATTTAAAAAAAAAAATAACACTTCTAAATAATCCACTGGTCAAAGAAGTAATTAAAAGGAGAATTATAAAATATTTTGAATTTCAGGATAACTATAATTAAATACAGCTTATCAAAAATTGAGAGATTCAGTTAAAGTAGTGATTAGAGAGAAATATACAACTAGAAGTGCTTTCATTAGTAAAGCTGATAGATCTAAAATCAATAACCCAAGAGTCCAACTTAAGAAGCTAGAAAATGCAACAAATCCAAAATTTGATTATTTGAAAAGATCAACAAGATTTATACACAATATAAAAATATGCATGACCAATATAAAGAATTAAACAGAGACCAGCATTACAGATTCTACAGAAATTAAATAAAAAATAAGAAAGTAGTATACACATCTTTATACCAAGGCATTTGACAACTTATAAATAAATTGAGCTTTTTAATCAAAATTTCTCCCACAAAGAAAGTTCCAGAGTTATGTGCAAAACTAGTTGTATTATTTTACACCAATAGTATATGAGTTCTGTTCGCTTCAAAATCTCACCAACTTTTAGAGTTGTCATATCATTTTTAATTTTAGCCATTCTCATGGATGTATAAGGATATCTCACTGTGGTTTTATTTTCCCTCATGATTATTTAGAGGACTTTTTCATGTGCTTATTGTTTATCTTCATTGGTGAAGTCGCAGCAGACTTTTCTGTACAAATTGACAAATTGATTGTACAATACAAGTTAAAAAGACCAAAAATGACAAAAGCAACCTTGGAAAATATAACTAAATATATTTAATAATGTAACATAATATAAATTATAGTAAAGGTATGTAATACGAAGTGAAGAAAAATTAGAAAATTTGCTTCTGGGTGAGTGAGAGTGAGGAATAAGTAGGAAAGAGCATAAGGAAACTTTCAGGTTAATGGTAAGAATCTACAACTTAATAGGGGTTTGAGTTACACAGGCACCTACATAAGTCAAAAGTTAGCAAATGTGCACTTGAGATTTGTGCATTTTTTGCACATAAATTTTACCTCAAAAGAAAAATTAACTATAGTATAGGTAATGATATGTATGCTCAAGAATTTGATGGGAAGTATACTGATGTCTTTGATTTACTTTGCAATGAACCAAAAATAAGAAGCCTTAATGGTTGCATTGATGGAGGAATAGATGGATCAATATATGTTAAAGCTCATATCATAAAATATTGATAATATAATCTATGTAGTGGGTATGAGGTGGGTATTGAATTCTTGTAAAATACTTTCAACATTACTGTAGAGTTGAAATTTTTAATAATAAATTTTTTTGGAAAGCAAAGAAGACATGAAATAGAATAATACATTTTTTAAATATTTCAAATAAAAATAGAAAGAAAATATTAATTTTGGCACATAAAGCAACCATTTTACATTTCTGAAAATTCACCAATGTAAAATAACTCATTTTCCTTTATTGGTAGATAAACAGAGCTGTTCTTTTTTATTAAAGAGAGAATATTTTCGAGAAAATCCTTCTTATTTTCTTACTTTCCCCTCATCAAAGCATTTTCTTGAATAGATTTTATTCCAATGGACAATGGCATAAGCAATGTGATCTGTTGTCTTACAATATGCATATTAAGATGTTATCTGAATATCTTTTTAATGCCTATAGAATCTGGAGTGATTTCCCTTTTTTTTAACAACTGACAAATAACATTATTGGTGCCCACCTACTTTTAAAGTCTGGTGTGGGTTTTAGCAATTTTCTTAATCTTTTCAAAAAATCAAATATTTTCATTTTTGTACTCTCTATTGTATACTTGCTTTTTATTTAATCAATTTTTGGTTTTAATTTTACTATTTTCTTTCTTCTGCTTTTTGGGGATAAAGCACATATTTTTATGTTCTTTCCTCATCTTCTTGAGATGGGTACAATTTATTTTGTGTGTTTCTTTTTCTCTTATATCTTCACTTAGATTTATAAGTTTTTCTCTAAGCTAAATCTCTCATGTTTTCATGTCACAATTTTCATTTTGTTTGGTTCATAATAGTCCACTGTGACTTCTTTTTTGTCCAATGGGTTATTTATAAGTATATTTCTTGTTTTCTAAATCTTCCACTCTGTTCAGAGCACATACTTTGTCTTATTTTAGAAACTCAAAAGTTGTTGAGACTTACATTTTATTACCTAGCTTTTTTAAAAAAAAAAAATAAATATTTAATAAATATTTAATTTAACCAAGTCTAAAGTTAAATACTATTTTAGTCCCTGCACTACATAATATAGAATATTTTAGAATATTTAGAATATTTTAAAACTAATTCCCTGTATATTTATATGATATCCTTTTTCACTATTTTAGTTTTCTTTTGTATGATACAAACTAGAGATTATTCATGTTTTATACAGCAATGTTTGTTAAGGTTCCCTAACTATTAACTACAATATTTGTTCACCATTAATCTTGCATTTCTGACTGCCATTCTGGGCTTTTTTTTCTTCTTCCAAAACTTATTTTCTTTAAAATTCCCAATTGGTAGTGAAGTCTCTCTGTTTTTATTCATCTGAGGATTTAATATCTGTACTACTTCAGGGCATACAAATACTTCTTGCACAGAACACAAAAAATACTAGCCATAAAGAACAGGAATGACAAATTTAATTTTATTAAACTGGAAACTTTATCAAAAGTATCAAAATATACCACTGAGTAAAAACATGAACAATGGAGTATATGAGAAAACACATTTGCAATAAATGTAATCAATAGTAAACTAACATCCAAAGTATTGTTTAAAAGAAGAGAAAAATGTACAATTCAGTAAGACAGAGACTTTCCAAAAGAACACACTAGCACTTCCCAAAAGTGCCTCCAATGAATATAAGTACCAGAAAAGTTATTTAACCTCATTTGGCATCAGGGAAATATAAGTTCAAATCACAGAGATACTGTTATACCCTACAAAAACAGTGAAAAATGTAAAGCAACTATACCAATGGGAGGCAATGACTTGGAGCCTTTAGAACACTCCTACAATCATATGATTTGTGCAATTTTTTACATGTGGATTTTACTTAAATAGAATTCATTATTTATAAAATATATAATGAAACTTCAATATAACTAAGATAGAAACATATTGTACAGTAAATATATATATATATGCACATGCAAATTATTTGTGTATGTGTATATTCTGACCTAATAGGGAGAGAAATGTAAAGACATTAAGAAAATGAATCAACCTGACAGTATTTGGGGGCAAAAAGACAAAAAAGATAAATTTAAATCCATATTTTACTCTAATAATAAGATAAATTCCAAATGGTTAGAGATCTGAAAGTTTTTCTAAAAACAAAAATACAAATTTTTGATGAAAAGATAGAAAATTTCTTCTATAACTTGAGATTATAGAAAATCTTCCTATGACCTAAAATCAGATGCAAAAGAAAAAAAGATTAATTTAAAAATCTATGAGTTATTTTTCTTGCCCTTGAAGGAAAAACACCATAAACAAAGCAAAACCAAAATAATTAATTGAGGAAAAACTATCTACAACTTGTGTCATAAATAAAAGGCTAATTAATGACCCATACAAAAAGGTCCTAAAAATAAAGAATAAATAAATAAATAACTTTATATAAACATGAAGAAAAGATATGGATAGGAAATTCAAAGAAGAAAAAATGGAAATGATTCTTCAGCATCCAACAAGACAGTCAACTCATAACAAGAAAACACAAATTAAACTGAGTCTAAATTCCTATTTGTCACCATCCAAAATCCAAATTTAACAACATCTGTGTTGGTCATTAAAAAAAAATAGGCAAGGTCATATAGTTCTCATGAGAATATAAAATAATACAGTCCCCGTAGAGGGGAATTTGATAATATTAAGCTTGCTTAGTTGGAAATATTTGATTGTGCACTTTGATCCAACAATCCTATTTTTAAGCAATAATCCAAATTGCCCTTGAAATTAAAAAAAGGCAAAAAACCTTTTACACACAATTATTGATGCTGGCAGTATTTGTTATAGCAAAATATTAGAAACAATCTAAATGTCTATCAATAGGGAACCAGTTGAATAAACTACAGGATGTCCAGACAATACCATTCTATTCCACTATAAAAAGTGGTGAGGGCAGTTTTTATGGCCTGACATGATATGATCTTCAAAGTGTATTGTTATCTAAAAAAAGCAAAAAGCCAGATGCATAACAGTATAACATATGCTACCTTTTTGGAAAGAAAGTAATGAGACACAAATGTATGTGTGTGTGCGCTCACGTGTGTACACTTATGTTAACAAAAGGATATCCTAGTAGGAAAAACAAAAACTAAAATGGCTACCTGTAAGAGAAGGGGGAAATGAGAAGAATAAGGATAAAAATAAGATTTCTCTTAATGTACCTTGCTGTATACTTTCATTTTAAAATCATAAAAATGTTGACATATTCCAAAAAGAATATGAAAGGGAAAAAACAGACCCTAAAAACAAAAAAAAAATGCAAAGAAGTGAACTTAACCACATATCAAATTGATGTCATAAGCACACAGGGAAAACAATCATTCTATATGACTTGGGAGCACAGTATTTTGACTAAAGATCCTTGATAGAAAAAATTTTAGGAATAAATACAGCTACAAAGAAATCTGAAACTTCACTAATTTTGATACAGTTTTATAGGAAATAGGATAAAGTTAATAAATAATTATACTGATATTAAGAATGTTGTGAGGAGAAAAGATTTTCTGTGTAAGCTTTTCTGTATTACTTTCACACTAGTGAACATTAATGAATTATAGTTATGTATAAAATATAGATGAATGTTAGAAACACAATATCGAATAAACAAAAACTCTAGTTCCAAAAGATGCATACTATGTAATGCCATTTTTATAAATAAAAGCTTAACAATATGTAGAAGGCAGTCTCTGAGATGGCCTCCAGTGATCTCCCTGCCTGGTGTTCACACTCCTGTAAAGCCCATCCCATGGAACTTGGGCTTTCTTACTGACCTGCTTGGAGAGAAGGCCATAGAGCTGATGGATGAGGTTACACTCCTGAGATTAGGTTACAAAAAGACTATGGCTTCTGTCTTCCATGTTCTCTCTGTTTTTCTCACTTGCTTGCTGTTATGGGTTGAAACAAAAAGATACGTTGAAATCTTAACCCTTAGTAACTCAGAATGTATCCTTATTTGGCAATAGGGTCATTGAAGATGTAATTAATTAAGATCGGATCATACTTACAGTAGGGTGGGCTCATAATTTAATATGGCTGATGTCTTTATAAAAAGATGGTCATGTGAAGATAGAGACACTCAGGGAGGATGCCAGGTGACAATGAAGGCAGAGAATGGACTGACACAGTTGCAAGCCAAGGAACACCAGAAATTGTCAGCAAACCACCAGAAACTAGGAAGAGGCAAGGAAGGCTTCCCCTGTAGGTTTCAGAGGGAACATGGCCCTATTGCCACCTTGATTTCAGACTCCTGGCCTCCAGACTGTGAGAGAAAAAAAAAATTCTATTATTTTAAGCCACTCAGTTTGTGGTACTTCATTATGGTGGCCCTAGAAGACTAATACACCTGTTTTGATTCCTGACCACAAAAATGGAGACAATAAAGATTTGTTGTTTCAATTTGTCAGTTTTAGGGTAATTTGTTATGCAGCAATAGATAAATAATACACAAATTGTTCTGGTGTACATAAATATGTGACAATACTGAAAGAAAAAGGCAAGACAATGATATACAAATTTCAAAGTAGTGTTTACTTGTAGGAAGAAGGCAGAGATAGAATAGAAGCATACGAGTTTATTTAACTGCAATAGAGATATACTAGTTCTTTTTTTGCTTTTATTATTATTTTTAATTGACAATAATTGTACATATTTATGGGGCACAGTGTGATATTTTGTTTTTTTTTTTTTATTTCATCATATAATGGGGGTACATATATTGTTAGGAATACATACGTTGCCCCTACCACTCCACCCCCCCCACGTGCCAGAGCCTCAAGTGAGTCCAGTCCCCAGGTGGCGTGCATGGCACAGATTATGTGACTCTA
>CAUYPO010029725.1:0-36178 GCA_963574435.1 Cheirogaleus major | reverse complement strand
GCCACGGCACTCTAGCCCGGGCAACAGAGTGAGATTCTGTCTCAAAAAAAAAAATGAAAACGAGAGAGTAGCAGCGATAATAAAATAGCTGTCATGTACTGAGCATTTCCTTTGTGCCAAATATAGCCCTAAACCTCTAATGTATACTTAACACTTAATTCTCACAACCTTGAGGTTTGGTGCTACAATTAATCCACATTTTAGAGATCAGGAAACAGAAGCATCAAAAGATACCCAAGATCACAAAGCTAGTTGTTCAGCTATTAAAACACTGACTCCAGGACTCACATTCTTAATCACTGCATTACTCTAGCAGGACATTAGTTCTCAAAGTTGGTATATAGATCACCTGCTACAGTTACCACACGCAAACCATGCCCCAGGAATATGCATTTCAACAAGCTATTTCAGTGATTAGAGATCACATCACTGGTATGGTAAAATAAAACCACTGTATTTGGAGACGAAAAGACATGGAACTAAGTTGTTTTAACATCCTAACCAGCCCTGAGCTACTCACTTTGAAAACATTACTTTCCTCATTTGTCAAAATGAAGGGGTTGGATTAGATCATTTTAAAGGGAATTTCTAGATCCTCAACAGTTTGATTCTGAATATTGAAGAGGTATGAACATTAAATGTGTTATTAGCCAAATTAAAACTTAAAAAATCCTACTTACCCTGTTTACTGTAGATGCAAGGGCCTGAAGAACAGCCACTTTATCCCTAAGAATAAGAATGACAAGTTAACCTTCATCACAGCTCTTCACAGTCACAAAGTAAACAAATGCTTTTATTCAGTGCATTAGCCAATAACAAACTTCAGGTCTCATCTAGAATCGGTTCTTATCTCTCAAAGTCATTAGAATAAGTTAAAAAAGGAGAAAACTGTCTAGTTCTTTTGCCTGTAGGTAGTACATGTTCCTTTCTTTGCTCTGTCTGCCCTTTCCGGCCCGGTCCCTAACACCAGCACCTAGGGCTAGTGATTGCCATCCTTACCTCACATGACTATCTTGCTCACTTCCCTTATCCACTTTTCTAGGGATTCTTGCTACAGCTTTCTGGACTACTCTTGCCTTTACTCTCTAAATTGGTGGCTCTTGATCCAGTTATATGAGAATAAATCACAGGCTACACTTTGGACCTGGCGCATCAGAGCTTCTAAGATCCACAGAGGGCTGTCACATGCATCCTTACTGAACTTCCAGATGATTCTGATGCAGTCTTCTGGTTTAAACCTCTCAACCATATACAAATTTATGATAAGAATTGCAGGCCAGTTGTCCACTGCACCTTTGGATAGAGACCTTCACTGAACTACTAGAAAATGTTTCACTGGAATGAATGGCAAACAAGATAATTCAGTTTCAAATGTGTTTTTACTCATATGTTAGATTTAATGTGTTTCATTTCCAAAAGGGAATTACAGTAAATTTAATAAACCAAAAGTGTTTTTCTCAACTAAGCATAACATAAGAACACAAGTCATCTAAGACAAAAGAACATACAAGAAATATATATTATATCCAAACTGATTAATTCCCTAAGATACATAATATCCATTGGATTTTTCTACCCATTTTTAATTCACATTGAATTTTAAGTCACAGTGAATTTCGGCAAGTGCGATAAACATTCTCTCATCTCTTGGTATTCCCTAACCAGATCTTATATTAGCATATTTAAGCCTCAGCAAGTTAACAAATCTTACTAACATATTTAACAAACACCAGTGAAAAATTTATGACATTCAGATTATTCACTAGCTCCCTTTTTAAAAGGGGTTATTTTAAAAGGTAATCACAATGAATATATTATATATTATCTCTAAAAAAAAATCAGAACATTACAGGTTAAGGTAAAAGTATCTGGTGTCATCTTGTGACCCTACCCACCATGAGTTTGGCATTTATATTTCCATAACTTTTTAAGGTACTTTTACACACATCTCTCTCTAAAAAATGTGTGTAAAACATATGAGAGCTGTCTGGAAAGTATCCAGCCATTGTTAATACTATTTTTCATGTTACATGGCTGGATACTTTCTGGACAGCCCTCATATACTGTCATTCTGCATGATAGGTTTACATAAGTTTGTACTATCCGTGTCATTACATATAGAGCTAATTAATTCCTTTAAACGTTAACTTATTGTGTGATAACCCTTTTTTATCATCCATTCACTTTTGAATGGGCATTTAGGCTATTTTGGCTTGTTACTATTCCCAAGTTATAAAGAACATTCTCATCCATGTCTCTTTAGTATATGTGCAAGTGTTCCTTCAAAGTGGTTAGCCTGCAAGGTATGCATATTTTAAATTCTGATTTTGCCAAACTTCCCTACAAAGAGCTGTTCCAATTTACTGCTCAATCAATATATGTATTTGAGCACCTATCTCTCCACATTATAGGCTTTAACTTGCATTTAACCCATGCATTGATCATAACTGGGGCTCCATGCCTTCTCCAAAATAATTACACAATTCAAATTAAGAAAGCATTTTTCTTTAAAGCCTTTTTAAATGAACCCAAGTTTTCAGGTCATACTGAGAATTCTAAGACCTGGCTTTTTGAGGGACCTTTTTTTTTTGAGACAGCATCTCACTCTGTTGCCGGGGCTAGAGTGCCATGGTGTCAGCCTAGCTCACAGCTAGGCTGGGCTCAAGCGATTCTTCTGTCTCAGCCTCCGTGTAGCTGGGACTACAGGCATGCGCCACCATGCCCGGCTAATTTTTTCTATATATTTTTAATTGGCCAATTAATTTGTCATCCTCACCTCACACGACTATCTTGCTCACTTCCCCTATCCACTTTTCTAAGGATTCTTAGAAATTAATTAATTGGCCAATTAATTTCTTTCTATTTTTAGTAGAGACGGGGTCTCGCTCTTGCTCAGGCTAGTTTCGAACTCCTGACCTTGAGCGATCCACCCACCTTGGCCTCCCAGAGTGCTAGGATTATAGGCGTGAGCCACGGTGCCCGGCCTTGAGGGACCTTTAAATGCATTCAATAATATATTACAAGTACTTTTTAAAAACTTTTTGTTCTTAACATATTCAACAAATGCTGAATAAATGAGATAAGGCAATTTGTTCAAGGATCTATCCAGTGAATAAAAAAGCTAAATTTTGCAATCCACATTATTTATATTACCCTAATTCATTAGGGATCATAAAGAAAATAATTTTATCTGGTCTCCCAACCATGTGAGAGAGAACTTCCTTTAACAAATTATTCTCATTAGAATATTAGAAAATTATTCTCATTAGAATATTAGAAAAATATTCATGTTTAACTAATATTATATTAACACACACTTAGTTCAGAAAGTCTTTTAACTGTTCTTTTAGGTAAATCTCATTCCTTATTCACTGACCACTCTCTACCTTCTTCCTTTTTTTCCTTTAAACTCCCCAGCTTCCCCCTCCCCAGATGTTTACTCTTCGAATGTCACTGACTCCTTATGTTTCCCTCATAATTAGCACGCAACCACTTACTGAATGAACACTGATAGAATACTTACCAAGTTTTCTTTTTTGGAATGACTACTTCTTCAATTCCTTAATGTGAAAAATAAAACAACATGAATCAGTTTCCTCCTAATACTACAACTACTATGGAATACAATGTGTTGATATAAAAATGAAGTTATTTCAATAGGTTTTTTTTACATACCTGTTACATCACTTCCTTCAACCTTTGGGAGGGTTGCACTTTCAGAATAAAATCTGCAAAAATTAAAAGCACTAAAGCTAATACTCATTAATGAGGTTCCCAGCTCACCTCCACCTATGTGCATTTTGAGTCCAAATTTTCCAATTGTCATGGATTAAACTGACTGGATATATCATGTCACTGCATGCTAAGAAGATGTGGCCTATGTAGCACGTTCAATGGGTATGAAATATGGACATGAGATGGTCAAAAATTTTTTGAAGCAATCTCTACACAGACTCAGAAGAAAAGGAAATTTGTAATGGCAGTTCAACAATTTAAACAGCTGGTTTGAAATGCAAGGGACTTTCAACAGTGGAAAGCTAAGACACTTTGAGGTTAAGAATAATTCAGTGAGCTCCTGCTCTCATATGGATAACACACTGGTAGTAAAGGCCTACCTCACTTAAAGTAATTATGAAGAAACTAATGACACATGTTGCCTTCCACTTCCTTCAACCATCAGGAATGTACCAAATACATAAGGCGTAATTTAGATTTGGAACCACTGATATCTTCCATTTTCAGAGGCTCAAGTATGAAACTATTTTTCACTCAAAATACAGAATCACTGGTCCACAAATGAGTTTCAGAAGTCCAATATGTTACCCATTGTGTCACAGAGCCAGGTCACGACTGACTTTTTTTTTTTTTTTTTTTTGAGACAAGGTCTTGCTCTGTTGCTAGGGCTAGAATGCCCTGGTGTCATCATAGCTCACTGTAACCTCAAACTGTTGGGCTCCAGTGATCCTCCTAACTCAGCCTCCAGAGTAGCTGGGACTACAGGCACACAACACCACGTGTAGCTCATTTTTCTATTTTTTGTAGAGATAGGGATTCGCTCTTGCTCAGGCTGGTCTTAAACACCTGGTCTCAAGCAATCCTCCCACCCTGGCCTCCCAAAGTGCTAGGATTACAGGCTGAGCCACTGTGCAGCCTCAACTGAGTTTTAAAATGTCCTAATCACGCTAAAAATACAGTTTCCACACCACACAATGTGCACGATTAATACTATTTTGCATATTTCCCCATTCTGAATGGTATCAGTACTATTCAAAAAAATTATCGAGGTGTGATTACATAGAAAAATACTTTTTCCACTAGTATCTGGTCAGGCATCCTTTTAAAATAAGAATACCTCTCTCTGCTAAAGATATTTCAAAAAGAAAGCAACTTTTTTTTTTTTTTTTTGAAGAGAGGGTATCACTATTTGCTCAGGCTGGTCTTGACTGCTGGGCTCAAGAGATCCTCCCACCTCAACCCCATCAGTAGATGGGATCACAGGTATATACCACCTTCCAGACTCACAGAAATAAACTCTTTCAAATCATGCTATTTGTTTCTCACGACATTAGAACAGAGATAGTCATTGTCTTGAGGATGAATGCTGAGAGAGATGTTGCTGTCAGGCAAAGAAAATGAGTAGAAAAATGTCAACGATGGACACTAGTAGGAAAAAGAGGACTGGGACTGAATGGCAGCATAAAGGCTTCTCCAATACCAGGTGGAGTGTACATTAAAAAAATATTGTAAGCCACATATCTCACTCATTCTTCATAAATTTTTCCCATGGTTATTACCAGCTCCAGTCTACAAATGAGAAAATGTCTACTATCACCCAACTGAAGGACTGGCTAACACTAAATCTAAGATTAGGTATGTCTCAAGTTTTCACTACATGTTACTGCCTCTCGTATTTCCACAATGCCACGATTTGCGCCGAATGAAAAATTACATAAATAGGTAGGTGATACAAATTCCAAGCTGCAACAATCACAGATTCAAAGGGTGTGGTCAGATCTGTTAGACTTTTCTGCTTTTATGAAAACCTGCTAACTTCCTTGGCCAAATGTCTCCGCAACACCCTGCACACAGTGGCTATCACAGGCTGCCTTTTATTTGGGAAAATCTTAGGAGTTCTCCCCGTTCTTTCTGGTTGGGTTAAAATGAATTAGGACAGATATATATATGTGTGTGTGTGTATATATATACATATATATATTTTTTAAATTAGGGGCAGAGTTGCTAACAGCCACATTCACTGAAATGTGAGTTTCACGAGAGCAAAGTCCTAGTTTTGCGGACAGTTCTAACTCCAGAGTATTGCAAACAATAAATAATCTCCCTAATGAATAAATGCGTTTCAAACTCTATTTCAACGCACCAGCTCCGCGTGCTTGGGCTTCGGCGCACACGGCCGCGAGAGCCCGCACGCGCAAATCACTCCATTGTACCTAGTTCAACAGTTCTCGGGGAAACACAGGACTAAGTTGACTCCGCGGTCTTCTTCGTGGATCCCTCAAGCTCCTCTTACCTGAAATTGGATATCCGTTCACACAGTCCTGCCCGCTGACCCTTCAGCCGCAGGCCAAGCCTGCAGCGGACCTTCCACAAGCAACCTGAAGCAGCCGCGGCCATCTTTGGCTTCTTCGCAGAGCATGTTGGGAAAGCATGTCTCCGACCTTCAGGAAGGCGGGGGGAGGGAAGTGGGCGGGAACAGCTCAGCTATTGGCGGAGACGGAACAAGACCAGAGCAATCGTGAAATTGGAGGTTTCAAACTCATGGTTGGAAGGACTTTTTACCACGGAAGGTAAAGGCTCAATACGCTTCATTGGCCTCGAATAAATTTTCCTACACAATTATGTTAATGTCTTATATGTCTCTGATTGTTTTCAAAATAAGAGGGCGAGTTGAGAGTCGTACAACTATTTTCCTTTCCCCCTACAGCAAAAATGATCTCGTCCACGTAAATCTCATTCCAGCTAGCGATTCCCGCGGGCATGCGCACTTTGAATCACAT
Source organism: Cheirogaleus major (assembly GCA_963574435.1). Classification (NCBI taxonomy): domain Eukaryota; kingdom Metazoa; phylum Chordata; class Mammalia; order Primates; family Cheirogaleidae; genus Cheirogaleus; species Cheirogaleus major. The sequence goes on along the minus strand of CAUYPO010029725.1, from coordinate 29,663 downwards.
GGTGGCTCCGGGCTTGAGGCTGAGTTGAGAATTTGCCGGTGGTAACTAGAACATCTCTCTGGGTGTCGGAAGTCCAAACTGACCTGCAGGATGTTGGGCTCCAAGAACATGCCCTGGCGGCGACTGCAGGGCATTTCCTTCGGGATGTATTCGGCCGAAGAGCTCAGGTGAGGAGTTGATGGGAAGCATGCAGAGCCTGGATGCTGAGGTCGGCGTCATAGACTACTGTTCCCAGAGGCTGCTGGGCCCAGCGTATCTTCTGAGTCTGTGGTTGTCTGGCGCGTGTCCTGCTGGGATCCGTAGTTCGGGGAATGTTCCTGGGTCGAAGCGCACTGCCTAGAATCCGGTGGGGCAGGGTAGAGGGAGGTGACCCGGTTTGCAGGCTTATCATCTGCCAGTGTCCTCGTTAATTAACAAGCGTTTGTGGAATTACCATATTGCCCTTGAGGCGGCTACTCTGTAAAATGATTATCCTTCAAGTGTCAGTTCAGGTTATAACTTTTCTTTGCTGGGATCCCGCTATCGTCTCCGCCTAGTTGCTAAGTCAAGGGAACTGCTTAGTCCTCATTTTGACCATGGTAGCATGAGTCTCCACCACACCTTTTGCAACTTTCTTCTAGGACCTTATTGTCTTCAGAATCTCCTATTTCTGTGGCAAGTACTTATCCCTCTCTTACTTGATCCAGTCTATCCACTAACAAATATTTACCGAGCCATCCAGTTTTTGCTAGGCACTAAGCTAGGAGTTAATGACACATTGGTGAACAAAGTGCATTCCTCTTTTTACTCCTTAAATAATATTGTTCCTCGAGGTTCTATTCTGATAATGTTGCTTTTCTCATCCTAAATATTGTGCCTAGACAGTCTTACCACTTTCATGATTGATAGTCTCAAATTTAAATCTCCAGCCCAATTTCCTCTCCTGATTTTCAGACCCATTTATTCAACTCTCTGGAACTCTGTACTTGAATTTCACACAGAGGTCTTAAACTCATATATTAAACACTCAACATGCACCCCCTGCCCAAAAGGTAGGAGAGACTTGCCCCTCCAAAATAGTGTACCTAGTCTATCACAAAATGGTCACTAGAAACTGGGAAATAATTCTAGACCTCTCTCTCCTGACATCTAATTTATTTATTGATCTTACTGCGTGTCATCTACATATCTCTTTGTCTATACCCTGCTTTTTATCCCGATTGCTACCATAATAGACTGCGATAGATCCAGCCCTTATCTCATGTTTGAATTGTCTTTTCCTTCCACCTCCCTCCCAACACCTGTCCAGTCCATCCTCAACACCTCTGTCAAAATTACTCTTCCCAAGTGCAAATACAATCATGGTACTGTCGCCCTTAAAACTCTCTAAAGGTCCTCCATTTCCCTCAGATAAAGGATACTTTCTTAGTATAGCCTACAAAGTTTCCCATGATGAGGCCAATGCTGATTTTAGTTATAATATCATCCCTTCTCTAGCCTTTTTAAACTACTTGCACATTCCAGAAATTGCCATCATGTTTCAGCATTTAGGGCTTTCTTCAAGCTATTTCTGAATGTCCTTTCTGCCGGCAGGACCTACTTTCCTCTGTTCCCCACTCAGCCTACACACCTGAAGGCTCAGTGCCATGTCTCTCTTTTTCTGAGGACATTTTGCATGTAGTACAGTTGTCTCTTATGGTGCCTTAATTACTTTTTGTGCTTGTGTGTATTTGTCTCCCTCCACTAGCCTTGAGCTTCCTGTGTGTCTCATTCCTTTCCTTTATACTGAAGTCTGAATAAATGGATGAATAAACTCCTGAGCTAAAGCTCTGGCATCAATGGTAACAGTGTGCTAGCCCCCAAATCCAGATTATCTCATCACCAGCCATAAGCCAAAACCCCAAATGTTTTAGGTTGCCTGAATTTTTTGAGAGATAATTGTGGAGTTTTCAAATAACAGCATGAGCAAGTTTTTAAAACTTTTTTTAGAGACAGGGTCTCCCTGGTCACCCAGGCTGGAGTCATAGTTCATCATAACCTTGAACTCCTGGGGTCAAACAATCCTCCTACCTCAGCCTCCCTAGTAGCTAGGACTACAGGTACTCCACCATGCCTGGCTAATTGTTCTATTTTTTGTAGATATTTGGGGGGTCTCACTATGTTGCGCAGGCTGGTCTTGAACTCCTGGCCTCAAGCGATCCTTCTGCCTTGGCTTTCCAAAGTGCTGGGATTACAGGCATTAACCACTGCACCAGGCCAGCATGAACAAATTTATACCTATCACTAATATTTTAGACCTACTTGGGTCTAGGGTTGAGAAGTTTCCATAATTCTGCTACTTTTTACTATTCTAGATCCCCATCTCACTCAGAGTAAAAGCCAAGTCTTTAAACTGGCTTGAAAGGGACTTTTCTGGCCCCTGTTACCTCTCAGACTTCTCCTCTATTCCAGTTACCCTGGCCTCTTTGCTGGTCCCAAATCACCACAGGCACATACCCACCTCAAGACCTTTGCACTCGCTTCTTCCTTCTGTAAAGCCCTCTGCCTAGGTGACTGCATGGCTTGCTCCCACATCTCATTCAGGCCTTTGCCCAAGTATCTCCTTAGTGTGCCCTTCTCTGACCACTGGCTCATTCTCTCATTCCCCCTCCCTGCGTTATTTTTCTTCATAGCACTTATTTAATTTTTTTTTTGTGTATTTTCCTTTGTCCAATAGGGTGTAAGGCCCATAAGCATAGGGATTCTTGTCTGTTTCCTTGGCACCTAAAACTATATCTGGCACATAGTAAACATTAGATGTGTTGAGCATATGAATAGATGGATGGAGGAGCTGTCTGCTTAGCACTTGACACTTTCAGTCCTTACTACACCACCACCATTTGTGGTGGTACCTCCAGTTATAGGAAAGGAAATTCAGGCCCAGAGAATAAAATGTCTCTTTAGGAAGTGGCAGGGGTTATCCTCAGACTTAACTCTGTTGGTCTCAAGCTCAGTACTATCCAGTGGAATCCTTACTGATAGCCTCTCCTCTTCATTCCTTCTCTAGCCCCATCACGGTGAGAGGGACATTTTCCCCTACCCCAGCAAAGAAAGAGAAACTTTGTTCCAGGCACTATATTATATAAACATTATCTTCTAATAATCCTAAAAGAGCTGCCTCAGTGCTGCCCAAACTTTAGGTGAGAAAAAAGTTTAGTAGTTATCAAAGAACATAATCAATAGGGGGAAAAGGCAACCCATGGAATGGGAAAAAATATTTGCATATCATAAATCTGATAAAGGATTAATATTCAAAACATATAAAGAACTCCTATAACTCAACAACAAAAAACAATTTAAAAATGGACAAAGGACTTAAGTAGACATTTTTCTAAAGAAGACATACAACTGGCCAATAGGCACATGAAAACATGCTCAACATCACTCATCATTAGGGAAAAGCAAATAAAAACCACAGTGAGATACCACCTCAAACCCATTAGGACAGCTACTATCAAAAACCCAGAAAATAACAGGTATTGGGCAGGATGCAGAGATAGTGGAACTCTTCTACACTGTTGGTAGGAACATAAAATGATCCAACCACTGTGGAAAACAGTATGGCGGTTCCTAAAAAAATTAAAAATAAGATTTACCCATGATCCAGCAATTCTTCGGGCTATATATCCAAAAAATTGAAAGTAAGGTCTTGAAAAGATATTTGTACACCTATTGTTTATACTAGCATTATTCACTATAGCCAAAAAGTGGAAACAACCCAGGTGTCTATCAACAGATGGGTCTATAAACTAAATGTGGTACAGACTTACAATGGAATGTTATTCAGTCCTAAAAATTAAGGAAATTTTGACATGTCCTACAACATGAATGAACCTTGAGGACATTATGCTAAGTGAAATAAGCCAGTGATAAAAGGGCAAATACTGTATGATTCCAGCTATACTGAGAGTAGTCAGATTAATTGAAGCAGAAAGTAAAATGTTGGGAGGGAGGGAGATGGGGAATTATGTAATGGGCACAGAGTTTCAGTTTTGTAAGCTAAAAAAGAGTTCTGGAGGTGGATAGTGGTGATGGTAGCACAATGCAAATATACTCAATACTGCTGAACTTACTCTTAGAAATGGTTAAGATGATAAATTTTATGTTGTGTATATTTTATTACAATTTCAAAAATTAAGATTAAAAAACAAAAGGTAAGTAATTTGTTCAGTGTTAACCCAGTTCAAGGTTGCAGGTGGATTTTAGGTTTGTGAGAAGGGACCACACACACAACTATCGGGATAAATGTTTCTCATGAAATTAACTTACTGGCAGCAAGGTAACCATATAGGCAGATCTGTCTGCACGTGGCCTTGGCTTTCAGAGTGACACTGACCATGCAACATACAGTCTTTCAGATCTGAACAGCTTAGTTCTTGATGGTCCACCATCGTTTTACACTCGGTACATAGCCACCATCATGAAGAACTTAACTGTATTTTTGTGCTTCATTAAAGGGAATGTTTACAGCAGTAGTGAGCTCTCCTCCCCAGCAAGGCCCTGCCCTTAGGTTTCCTCTAGGGTATGAGACAGATGATTCATCTGTCCTTACCTTTATTTCTAAATCATAAAACAAATTTGGCTCTGTACAGAGTTGGCTTTGTATAAGTAGTTTTTAAGTGTCCTATAGAAGTCCCTTTGAAACTAAACAAAATGTGATGAAACCTTTTGTAAAGCAAGTTATATTTCTCAAAGCTTTGAATATTTGTATTTAATTTTCTCGTATTTACTATTCCTACGTGCAGGGATTATTGCATCACGTCCCCTTCATTGAACTATGTGGGCTTTGGAATAGATCGGGTTCGTATCCTGCCGCTCCCACATTCTGGCTGTGTTACCTGGATGAAATCATCTAATGCTCTGAGCCTCAGTTTCCTCCTCGGAAAAATATATATAGTGATTACCATCTCCGAGGGTTAAGACCAAGACTAAATAATGCTGCCTGTAGAGCATTTGGTGTATGGTAGAAGCTTAACTCCTTTTTATGAATAGTCTGCCAGTGTACTCAGTGCAAGTTTTGCTCTAAATCTATCTTTTTGAAGATTTTTCCACTCTTATTTATTTAGCACACGTGTATTTATTAACCACTGGATGCTGGCTGTGCACTAAGTGTTGGGGTGCAGTGGTGAACAAGCAGGCAGAGGTGTGCCCTCTGGAGCTGTCAGTGTGTCTAAGTAAATAGATATTAAATAATCACTTGCTACAGTTTTGAGAGTGCCAGAAAGGAAACACCAGAGAGGTTGGTAACCTTACTTAGTTTGCCCTCGGTCTTTTTTATCTCCTTAGGAAATTAAGTGTTAAATCTATTACAAATCCTCGGTACCTGGACAGCTTGGGAAACCCATCAGCAAACGGCCTGTATGATTTAGCTTTGGGCCCTGCGGATTCCAAAGAGGTGTGCTCTACCTGCGTGCAGGACTTCAGCAACTGTTCCGGGCACCTGGGCCACATTGAGCTCCCGCTCACAGTGTACAACCCTCTCCTCTTTGACGTACGTACCTCCCTGGATGCCTGGGTCTCAGGGCTGCTGGTGGGATGTGTGAGTGTGGCCTGTCTCCCACAGGATGTGTCTGAGGAGGTTAGCTCCAGACACTGGCAGTTAAAGCATCCTTTAGAATGAGATTTAAAATGTTGAGGAGCCAAATACAAGAACTTCCACTTGCCCTGTAGCCCTAACTAAACGAGTTTCAGTTTGATTCCTATTGAGAAGAGCCACAGCTTGATTCTAATCATGTGGGGTGTGGGGGAGTGTTCAGATTCACCCCCTGCACTTTTTGTTTCAGGAGCTTTGTGCTCTTTAGAAACCTAGGTGGCATCTCCCTGGTAACAGAGGGAAATTAAGTGTTCTCAAGGCCTCCCTGAGCCCTTCAGGTGGATCTGTGGGCTCTTGCTTGGTGGCAGGAGAAGCAAAACCCCAGCAAGCCTGATAGTAAGTTCAGAATAAAGCTACTGTCAAGAGTCCTACTGGTACATGTGCAGCTTTCTATGTCAGCTAACCTAACTGCCAGGATTTTTTTTAAGCTATACGGACCATGGTATACATGGACATGGTTTTTGTCTGTCAATCATATTAAAGAAAGAGAATTGTCTTTGTTAAATACTTGAAATAAAGTAAAGGTAGTCCTTCTACCTCAGGTCATACACCCAAAGTAAATTTCAAATTTTAGTGGATTAAAATAAAGCCGGGTATGGTGGCTTGTGCCTGTAACTCTAGCACTTTGGGAGTCCGAGGTGGGAGGATTGCTTGAGACCAGGAGTTCAAGACCAGCCTGAGCAACATAGTGAGACCCTGTCTCTACAAAAAACAATTTTAAAAATTAGCTAGGCTCGGTGGCACAGGCCTATAGTCGTAGCTACCTGGGAGGCTGAGGCAAGAGGATTGCTTGAGCCCAGGAGTTTGAGGTTGCAGTGAGCTATGACCATGCCACAGCACTCTAGCCTGAGTGACAGAGTGAGACCTTATCTCTTAAAAAATAAAAACTCATAATGGAAAATAGAGAGTAATATATATCTAGTTTTTAGGGTTGAAGGGGCTTTCTAAGCATATAGGTGTAAGTGAAATTCTGAAAGGAGTACACTGACTACATAAAGACAGAACTTGGGAATATACTGAAAATTACCGTGACCATATTATGTCTCTTTTTAATATCCTGTTTGTTTTTATTCCCTCTCTTCAGAAACTCTACCTGCTGCTCCGGGGCTCTTGTTTAAACTGCCACATGCTGACTTGTCCCCGGGCTGTGATTTACCTCTTAGTCTGCCAGCTGAGGGTTCTAGAAGTCGGGGCCCTACAAGCAGTCTATGAGCTGGAGCGAATTCTGAACAGGGTAGGTGTGCAGTGTTGATCACAGAAATCAGGAAAGCCAAAGTGGTGGGGAATAAGAGATATCTGTTTGTATGTTGTTTCTAATTATTATCCTAATATTCACCAGAATGTTTGATCTTTCTCTCATAACTGAATACCAATAGCTAGATATGAAAATGTGACACTTTAAGAGTAATTGAAGAAATATTATTGAAAACAACAGTGAAATACCATTTTATTCATTAATGAGGTTATTATTGCTGGACTCAGTATTCGATCAAGGTTTATGGATTGCTTTTGATTGTTGCATCTCTTTTGGTCTATTCTATTACAGAATATTTTAATGTAGAAAATTCTTTTTCAGCCAGGCATGGTGGCTCATGCCTGTAATCCTAGCACTCTAGGAGGCCAAGGCAGGAAGGAATTTGAGAACAGCCTGTGCAAGAGCAAGACCCTTGTTTCTACAAAAAATAGAAAAATTAGCTGGACATGGTGGTGCATACCTATAGTCCCAGCTACTTGGGAGGCTGAGGCAGGAGGACCATTTGAGCCCAGGAGTTTGAGATTGCGGTGAGCTATGATGATGCCACTGCACTCTAGCTGAGGCAACAGAATGAGACTCTGTCTCAAGAAAAGAAAAGAGAAGAGAAGAGAAAACAAAAGAAAATTCTTTTCATGGTTTTGACCTTTTTGAAGACTAAAGGCCAGTTGTATTACAGGATTGCTCACCTTCTGGATTTATGAGATTGTTTCCTCATTAGGTTCACATTTTGACAAGAATACAACTTTTGTAATATAGGATACTTTGTATTGCATCATTTTAGGAAGCACATGATCTCAGGTTGTTCTGCTATTAGTAATGCTAACTTTGGTTACTTTTTTTGTTTTTTTATTATTTTTTATTGATACATAATAATTGTACATATTTATGGGGTACATAGTGATGGTGTAAAACAGTTAATGTATGATGGCCAGATGAAGCAATTAGCATATCCATCACCTCAAACATTTGTGGTTTCTTTGTGTTGGGAACATTCAATATCCTTTTTCTAACTATTTGAAACTATATAATACATTATTGTTAACTACAGTTATTCTATAGCTCTTTTATCTCCTTGGGTAAATTTATTCTTAGGTATTTTTTTTGTAGTTATTATAAATGGGATTGCCTTCTTAATTTCTTTTTCACCTCTTTCATTTTTTGTGTATAGAACTGCTACTGATGTTTGTATGTTGATTTTGTATCCTGCAACTTTACTGAATTTATTTATCAGTTCCAAGAGTTTTCTGGTAGAATCTTTAGGTTTTTCTGTGTATAAGTTCATGTCAGCTGCAAACAGTGACAATGTGGGCACCTTTTATTTTTTTTCTCTTGCCTAATTGCTCTGGCTGGTTACTTTTGGATAAGGTAGTGATCATTAAATCTCTCTAATATAAAGAAATATTTTTCTTTTCTTAGTATTTATTAATACTTCAGGCTTTCTGGTGCTGTTAAAAATACCTTATTTAAAATTTCATTTTCTGTTTGTTGGTATATCAAAATGTTATTATTATTATTATTTATGTAGCAACCTGGCAAAATTGCCTCATCAGTTCTGATACTTTATCTCTAGATACTTTTATATTTTCAGCACAATCATATCATCTGCAAATACTGGCAGTTTTGCTCCTTTCCAATCCTTAGATTTTGGGATTTTTTTTGCATACATTATTTTGGTGACTAAGATCTATATTACCATGTTAAAGTGGTAGTTAAAGTGGTAATGGGCATCCTTGTCTTGTTGCTTATCACAAAGAGCAAGTGTTTCCCTTTCCTCTTCCCCTCCCCCTTCCTGGATACTTCAGTCCTAAAGGCAGTAGATGCTTATGGCAAGGTGGGATTCCACACAGAGGCGTGGTTCAGTATGGTGTCTAAGTACCAGCGGGGTGAGGAAAGCATCTGTGGGGAGGGTGTCCCAGCACAGGGGCTCGACCTGAGTATGGTAAGGAGGGGATCCCTGCACATATGGGCAGCCCCACAAGGGATGCCAGAGCTCAAATAGCATGAGGAGGATGTTCGTTTGGAGATAAAGGCTCCTCATGGGGTATGTATGCCCAAGTCAGGTGAGAGGGTGACCTTGTGTGGGATACATGAGCCCAAATATGAGCTATGAGAGGGTCCACAAGGGAGATAGACTGGTGTGGGTGTGAGCCCAAGTCCTAAAGACATTAGATGGGTAGAGCAAGGGTGAGAGGGATCCATGCAGAGGAGTGGATGACAGCAGAGATAGAGAGGTTACATACAGGCAGAGGGATTGACTGAATGAATACATTAAGTTAAGGGTAATGGGGGCCCGATTTCACACTGTCAGCAAAGAAAGTTACAAATATACAAGAGAGAAGCCATAGACTTAATCCTATATTGTTGGAGTGGAATTAAAATATCAGTGTGAAGTGTGTGTGTGTGTGTACACATGTATTTTCCTCTGGCTCTGTCCTTGAGAAGGTCTTGGAACAGTGGTCCAGATGAGCATACCTAGCACCCATAGCTTGGCTTCTAAATACTGTTCTCCACTAACAGGGCTTCGTGGAGAAATGGTTGTTCTAGGGCTGGGACAAGAAAGTACAAGACCAGCCAGATAGAATGTGCTCAAAGAATGATGGGCCGTGTCAAAAGGAGACAGGAGCATCTGTGAAGGGCTCACACTGGCCTAATGTGGCACAATTTGAGCATCAAAATAAATGACGATAGTAAACAATTATAACCCATTGCATGAAGTAGGAATCCATTAACTCCATGAGTTCATACTGTTATAAATGAAAGAATGAACTGAATGACTGAAAATTTAAGTAACAGGCTACTTACACACTTTCAAAATACTGCCACCCCCCCCACACACACACATAATCTTTATTAATTTCAAAGGTTGGTATGGGAGAAGAGTAACTGTATAGTAGAGAAGCCTAGCAGTCAGTCACACCCTAACTCAAATGGTCAAAGTGAACATCACATACTGGGACAGGTTGAAATCACTCACCATCTTATACGATGCAGTGAAAACAGAGCATCACTTCTGGATATTCCTGCCAAAGATGCATTAGCTGAATCTGATTGTGAGGAAACATCAGATGCACCTAAATTGAGGGATTTTCTATGAAACTCACCTTTAATTTTCAAAAGTGTTAATGCCTTCAAAGTTAAAGACTAAGGAACCTATTCTAAACTGAAGGAGACTGAAAAAAGATATAACGAGTAGATGCAACATAATAGGTGGCTTTGAACTGGATACTTTTGCTATGAAGGACATTTTTAAGAGAATTGGCAAAACTCGAATGGTGCCTGAGGATAGATGGTAATAATTTATTAATGTTGATTTACTGTTTTTGATGATTGTATCATGGTTGGATTGGAGAGTGTCCTCGTTCGTATAAAATGTTCACCAAAGTATTTGGGGGTGATAGACCATCAGATCAGCAACCTACTCTCAAATGGTTGCCCCCAAAACAAGATTTTTAGAAATATTTGGAACTTTTCTGTAAGTTTGAGGTTGGTTCAAAATAAAAATAAATTGTGTCAAGAAAACAGGGAAACCTTTCAATATTTCACCATTAAGCATGGTATTTGCTGAGCATTTATAGTCTTTTTTAGCAGATTAGGAACGTCTTATCTTACTATAATAGCTGAATATTGAATTTTGTCGCTTTTTATTAATGGTATCTATTGAGATTTTCAGGTAATTTGTCTCCTTTTTAAGCAGGTAACATGGTGAAGTTACTCAATTCCTTTTCTAATGTTAAACTAATCTTGAATTCCTGAGATAAACCCAACTTGTTGATGATATATTTGATTTCCTAATATTTTGCTTAGGATTTTTACATCTGTGATTAGTTTGGGTATCTAGATTATATCAGCTTTATAAAATGAATTACAGAATTCTTTCTTTTTATCTCTCTTTAAAAAATGCTCTGAAAGAGTCTGTGGAAGACTGGAGATATAGTATGCCAACAGGACAGTGCCCCATGTTTCTCTTTAGCAGTTGTCCTCACGGGCGTCCAGGGACAAGTCTTCTATGGCTCCCCATGTGACTAACTGCTCAAGAGTAAAAGAACAAGATCATATCAGTGGCTTCAGGAGCCACCCTGGCCTAGAAGCCCCACGTCCAAAAAAGGAATTGATATCCTCTGTGACAGTTCCATGGGCTGGGCTCCCTGGGACCCTCAATGATATGCTGAGTTAGGACCTAGGGAAGCTCAGAGCTGGGGTTTCCCAGGTATTTATAGTTCATTCATAGTCAGTCCTGATGCAGTCTATCTACCCAATCCAGTCACTTTTACCATCAGCAATGTTGCCTAATGACACAACTGACATTTCCACTTATAATCACGTTTCCAGGGAAACAGAGCTAAAAAGTTAACTCAAAGTCAAATTTGTCTGAAAGAGTGATCCAAGAGGGTAAAGGGAGAGAGAAAAAATTTTCTTAAACTTTTCCTCAGTTATTTTTTTAGGAATCTGTCCATTTCCTCTAAAGTTTTAAATTTATTGGCATGAAATTACTTATGGTGCCTACACTCTTAAAACAATTTTTTAATAAAATATACTCACAAAAATGCTTTAATGTGTACAATCTAACAAATAGTTACAAAGTAACCATTATCCATAAGATACCCTTCAATGTCAACATGTTGTCCGTGTCGTGTCCGCAGAAACCCTCTCCCCTTCCCCTGTTCCTTTGTGTACTTATTTTTGACAGTTTGTTTGCCGTCGTACTTTAAGAATTCTTTGTGGGAATAATCATTTGAGACATGAGATAATGCTGCCTTCTTCTAGAGAGGATTCTCATTGCTTCTTGGTAGTACTACCAACCATAGTCCAGGTTCAAAGATTAAAGCTCCCTGGACTGCCCTAGTGATTGCAGGAGGGTTGGTAGTTCCTGAGGGTATAGCCCTTTGAGTTCCCAACTTTCTGTTTTTGTGTATTGATGGTGGAGAGTGATGATTTCCTATTAGATTCCTATCCTTGCACTAGCTTTAGGCTTTTTGTTTTTTGTTGTTTTTTTTTTTTGAGACAAAGTCTCACTTTGTTGCCCGGGCTAGAGTGCCATGGCGTCAGCCTAGCTTACAGCAACCTCAAACTCCTGGGCTCGAGCAATCCTTCTGCCTCAGCCTCCCGAGTAGCTGGGACTACAGGCATGCACCACCATGCCTGGCTAATTTTTTCTATATATTTTTAGTTGGCCAATTAATTTCTTTCTATTTTTAGTAGAGACCGGGTCTCGCTCTTGCTCAGGCTGGTTTCGAACTCCTGACCTTGAGCAATCCGCCCGCCTCGGCCTCCCAGAGTGCTTAGGATTACAGACGTGAGCCGCCAGGCCTGGTCTGGTTTTTTTTTTTAAGAGACAGGGTCTTACTATGTTGCCCAGGCTAAAATTCAGTGGCTGTTCACAAGCACAGTCATAGCTCACTGCAGCTTCGAACTCCTGTGCTCAAATGATCCTCCCACTTCACCCTCCCAAGTAGCTGGGACTACAGACATGCTCCCGACTTAGTTTTAGGCTTTGATTTCTGCCTCCTACACCATTTGAGAGCTTCAAAATATGTTCAGAAGTACTGAATTGGAAAATACACTCAAGGCCAGGGCTGCCATGTCACAGCGCTTCAGGGAGCATGATGGACATCTGTGCCAGTGTCTTCTCCAGGGGCACATGAGTACGCTGAACGATGCCCTATGTCAGTGTGCATGTGGTGTGTACACTCTTTGTCCTCGCTAGATTCCTGTTCCTCCTTCCGTGTGGCCTGGTTATTCCTCATTGTCTTGTCAGCTCTTCAAAGCATTAAGATTTTTAAAATATTTTAACCTGTCTTGGTCTCTTGCAATCTTAAGTGTGGTCTGAATAATCTAGCCCACTGTTACTGGAAGCAAGATGTTCTCTTGTTTGATCTTTTTTTTTTTTTTGAGATAGGGTCTTGTTCTGTCGCCCAGGCTAAAGTACAATGGCAATGTCATAACTCACTGCAACCTCAAACTCCTGGGCTCAAGTAATCCTCCTGCCTCAGCCTCTCAAGTAGCTGGGGTTACAGGCGCATGCCAGAATGCCTGGCTAATTTTTCTGTTTTTTGTAGAGATGGGGTCTTGCTTTTGCTCGGGCTTCCTGTTTAATATTTTAACAGTGATGTTGCCTCGCTGTTTTGAAAATACAACACAACAGACATGGTTTCTTTTACTCCCCTCAAAATAATATTTTCCACCCTTGAAGAGGCTCCTACAGTAATATGGCTTTCTGCAGTAATATGGTTTTCCTCTTTGTTTTTCAGTTTCTAGAAGAAAATGCTAATCCTTCTGCCTTCGAAATTCAGGAGGAGTTAGAACAGTACACAACTGAAATCGTGCAGAACAACCTCCTGGGGTCCCAGGGTGCACATGTGAGTTATCACTGTCTCTCTTCTCCCATAAATCTGTTTTCAGCCTAATTGTCATAGTTCCCTCTGCACTGTCCTTGCTTACACTTTTGGCTTCTCAGAGTTGACTTGGATTTGAATCCCAAATCTGCCTGTTAATGAGGCCTATGACCTCACAAATTACACAGCTGTCCCCAAGTGTCCATTGCATCATCTCTAGTGCCTGCCTGCAGGACCAATGAAGGGGTTAGGTGACATTAGGTGCTTTAGGTGTTTTTAGGTATAGCATTCAACAAACATCCACTTTTCTCTAACACTTTCTCTCTCCACTGCTGCTACGTCATCCTCCCTCCATAACACTTGTGTAAGTAATATTAATCTGTTCCATGAGTGAATAAATGGATAGAGTAGATAATCAGCCCACAGTACTAATCTTCAAATCTGATTCACCCCGTGCCCAGGTGTCACTCCAGAGATTCTGATTTAATTGGTCTAGGGAAGGGCCCAAGTGGGGGTTACACAGGCTCCTAGGTGGTTCCCATTTGCACCAGGCTCAGGTTCCTTCAGAACCCTGAGGGCCATCTGAGGGAGGCCAGCTGCATCCAGAGAGGTTTGTTTTAAAAATTATAGTAACTAGCATTTATTGAGTACTTACTATATTCCAAGCCTCCCACTGCATACATGATCTCTTTGTCTTAGTAACGGTTTGCTGAATGGTTACTGTTCTTATTCCTACGTTATAAATGGGGGAACAAGGCTTAAAGAGGTCACTCAGTAATTGGCAGAGCTCGGCTATCTTAGGGTTCCGTGGAAGAGAAGTGTTTCCTCTGGTTAAAATTAACTTGAAAATGAGTACATATTGAATTCTCCTCAAAATGGCACTCCAAAGTTCTCTGACCTTTTTTAACAGGTAAAAAATGTGTGTGAGAGCAGGAGCAAGCTCATTGCTTACTTCTGGAAGGCACATATGGCTGCTAAGCGATGTCCCCACTGCAAGTGAGTATCAGGGTGCTTGTCTTTCCCTTTCCCCAGGCAAGACGTCTCTGGCCAGTCACTCACAGCTACTATTAAATGTCTTATTGGGTTTTTTTTTCTCTCCTCAATCATAACTGCCCCGTTCAGGACTGGACGGTCAGTTGTCCGAAAGGAACACAACAGCAAGTTGACGATCACGTTTCCATCCATGGTGCACAGGAAAGCTGACCAGAAGGACCCAGAACCCGTGGGTAAGCAGGCTGGGTCCTGGGAGGAGCTCCTCCGCCATGTTTCTCATACATGGCCGTCAGATGTGTCCTAAACCTTGGGAGTACCTGGTCCTCTTTGGCGCCTGTTTCTCAGCTGTGTTTGGGATGGGCCAGTGGTGGGACAGTATCCAGGTCTTTCAGGGCTGGAGAGGGTCCTGGTGAGCACCCCTCCCAGGCCTCACGCAGAAGAACTGTGGGTGGGGCTGGTTTATGAGGCAGTGCCTCTCGAGTACTTTTTGCCTCAAGTGGTCATTTTTTTGAAAGAGTTTTGAGGAAAAAATTAAGAGATTGACTTTGCAAATATTTTGAAACATTGTATGGTAAAACAAGTGTGGATTTATTTTGGAGTTACATGTAGGTAAATAATTTTTAGAAAAAACTAAGAATTCAACAAAATGTTAGCAGGCTCCTGCAGGCTGCTTCTGGCTATCCATCCAGATCCTGGGGTGGAGTCCCTTCCTCTGCCCTGCTCACTCTTGCGGGGACTTGGGAAATATTTTGAAAGACTGACTTAGTACTCCCACTTTTTAATATTTGTAGTGGTAGGCTTGTTTAAACATACTTTTTGTTTTTTGTTAAGTGGTGAAGTACTGAGACCAGTACCTACTGTGCAGTATGGGCTCTGTAGATGTTAACTGTTCAGTTTTATTATATCATCAACATGCCAGGTTGGAAAAAGCACAACCTGCACTTGACACTTGGCTCTGCTACTTATTCTGAATGGCTCAGAGAAGGCTACTTTTGGAGCTTTGGTTTCCAACTCTATATAAAGCCTCTTGCCTACAGTTGAGGAAATCACGTGCATGAAAGTTCATAGCAGATAATGTTGCTAGACCTTTTTCCAGGGCTTGAACATGGAATAGACAGGGAACTAAGTCCTCCTCCTGGAGATCCTGGAGATGCATGATGTATCCTTAAGACTCTGGCAAGACCTGGAGTTAAACACCTGTTTATTATCTTTTAATAAAATATGTATTTTAGAATAGTTTTAGATTTCAGAAGAGTAGCAAACATAGTACAGGCAGTTCCTGTATACTCTTTCCTTAGTTTTATCTAACGTAACATCTTAGCATACTGCATTGGTCAAAACTAAGAGTTTAACACTAGTACAACACTGTTACTAAACTACAGACTTTATTTGAATTTTGCCAGTTTTTCTAGTAGTTTCCTTTTTATGTTCCAGGGTCCAATCCAGGATACCACATTGCATTCAGAAAGCTGTTTAATTTTATTTAATGGTTATCAGTTAATACCTCAAGAGTAGATTTTTCTATACTTACCTGTTAAATAACACTTAAAACAATTTTCTCTTAATACCAGTTGGGATTTGCTGCTGTATCTCTTAGGATGCCTTTAAAAATGTTCATAGATCAAGAACAAAGAAGGTTAGAATTCTAAGAAGATAACTGTTTCTATGGGACAAAATGGCCAGCAGTGAAGTAACCTTCCAATGCCTTTGCCAAACCTGTTACTCTGAAATAATCATTCACTGCAGCCATGAGAATATAATGGTGCAGCCCAAAGTCTGTGCAAGTAGACAGTAGTCCTTGACAGCTCCGGGATTGGGTTTTTAGTATTTTGCAAACATTTACTTGTTGGGCGGTCAGCATTGTGCCAGGACCATATTTGTGGGCACTATGCCCAATAGAGACCAGACCATATGGCCTCTGCTCTCAGAAGGGGCTGCTGGTGACACAGATCAGTAACTGCAGGGAGCCTAGGTAGTATGGAGGCAGGTGAGTGCTCTGAGCATGGATCTGACCGCATTCCTGGCACCAGAGGGAACCAAGAAATGAGGCCTGCGCCTAAATGGTCCCCATGGACTAGTGATCCCATGAGGAGTGCTGTGAGCTTGTGAAATGTTACATATACTTCCTGAGTCCCGTGTGGCACATTAGCATTTAAAATAAGAACTCCTATAACCAAGATACTCCCATAGCCACTGTGTTCCAGTCTTCCCAGGTTATTTGACCTCTGAACCCCATTTTCATATGGCAGCTCTCACTGAAAGAAACTCACATTGGAGATGCTCTGAAATCCCAGCTAGGCAGATTTTGTCATTGCAGGCTGCAGAGATGTCTTGTTAGGAGGGGGTACAGCCTATGTTAGAAGGTGGCCTCCCATAGGTCTCTTCTGACTCTTGAAGATGCCGTGATTGAACAACCTCTGTCTTCATGGTTCCTAAACTGGAATGGGGGCACTGCTGGGACAGGAGCTGGGGAGGTTTGACCAATCTTCCTCAGCCTTTCATACCTGCTTAGTGGGAGAGAAGGTTCAGATACTCATTTCCAGAAATGCCCACCAAATTGGTCTTTAGGTTAATGGGATCTGTTTTTCCCCATTGGACATAAAGAAGTTTTCTAGTTCTGTGGTTATTCCTAAAGGTCAAAGCCATTCTTCAATTGCATTAACTCATTGAAATGTTTTCTCTTTATGGGTGTTAAAACTTTAAATGCACAGACTCCTTGACCTAGCAATTCTGCTTCTATGACTTTATCCTAAGGAATTAGACTACCCACATGATTGTTTAAATAGTTTCAAATTGGGTGTGTCTCAATGCCTATGAATAGAGACTAGTTAAATAAATTATAGTGCATTGTTGGTTAATATATATTTATAATATATGTATAAAAATATATAGTTAATTGTTATCCAAGTCACAGATTTCTCTAAAAACTTGTGATGACATATCCTTTGCTGATTGTAAAGAAACTAGTTAGAGAATTGGCAGTGGAATGAAGCTACATTTTAATAAAAGTGTAGCAAAAGGCAAAAGTGTGGGATTTTTAAGTGTAGATTATCTTGGGATATTTTGAACATCTATATTTGAGTCATTGACTTTTTAACATTTGCTATGTGCTAGACACTGTGTCAGCTGTTAGGAACACAGACAAGGCATACATCCTGCCCTGATAAGTACATAAAAAGGGAAAGTTGAGCAATTTTTGATTTCAGCAAATGCATCCCAGAAAAAAATTGATAGTTTTAAACCTAAAGCACCACACTGCTTAATTGTCTTTATGAGTCAGCTAAATGCCTCCTGAATGGCAGCCCAAAGTCAGGTTTTCTGATTTAATCTAGGTATAGCTGGCAGATACTGTCCAGAGTGATGTTGCTTAGTCTGAGAAACCAAGATCAATCTATCCTCACATACCAGTATGATACTTATTAAAAAAAATCAATATCTATTTACCCATTAAAATGTTCACACTCATTTATCCATAATTCTACTTATGTGAACCTTTCTGGTAAAAACTGTGTACATAAAGTTATTTATCATAATGTTACTTATAATAGGAAAAAATTGGAATCAATCCAAATGTCCAACTAGGAGAGTATGATTAAGTAAATCAGGAAACATTCTCAGTGGAACATTGCTTAGCCAGTAAAAGCAGTGGCCAGGCATGGAGCAACATTGGAAATGCTCACAGGATGATACTAAATGAGCAAAGTAGTGTACAAAATAAATCCACACTTAAAGTTACAATTATATATAACAGTTGTATAAACCAAAGGACTAGAAAAGAATATATAAAAGTGATAATAGTTATGTTAATGTTTTCTAAGATGGGGGATGATATTTTTTTTTGCTCTGTTTTTTTAAGTTTTATATTATAGCCATATTGTTTTCTTTACTAAATTGCAGGGGGAGTAGGGAATCCAGGGCTGATAATATGGCGCCGTAGAGATTGTTTTTTGTGGCTAAATTACGGGCTTTGCAGAGTGGGGACAAAGAATTGATTAATCCCATGGTAGAAGGAGTACCTGTTACTGATTTATTATTCTTTGATTTTCCTCCTTGGCTCCAGGAATTGAGGATGCTCAGTTGGGAAAACGAGGGTACCTGACACCCACCAGTGCCCGAGAACATCTTTTTGCCCTTTGGGAGAGTGAAGGTGCTGTACTAGACTAAAGAAATCAGCCTTATCTTCTCTAGGCTTTAATTTCCTGAGCTCACTAACGCTGCCGTATTATTTTTATTTCTTTTAAGTTGTGATCATTGTAACTCTCTTCTGAAATAGATCTAGAGGTCTGAGGAGGGCTTCAGGGTACATTGACATTGAGGCCTCATAAAGTACACTGACATTGAGGCCTGATGAAGTCATACCCAGGATCAAAAAGTTACCAATTATTGTAACTGAGCCTAGTCTTCAAATGGCAATTGCTGGTGGGCCTCACTTAATACAAGTTGGCAATATTTTTAGAAGGTTCAGCATAATTGCTCACCTTGTTTTAAATGCCCATAAGTAAAAGGCTTTTTTAAGATTTCTAAGGGGATTCCTTCTGTGAATCAAAGAATGAACCTTGTCTTTTTTTTTTTTAATTAAGATTTTATACATTTCAGTTCCCTCCTAAGAGGAA
This sequence comes from Cheirogaleus major, assembly GCA_963574435.1. Taxonomy (NCBI): domain Eukaryota; kingdom Metazoa; phylum Chordata; class Mammalia; order Primates; family Cheirogaleidae; genus Cheirogaleus; species Cheirogaleus major. The sequence goes on along the minus strand of CAUYPO010029725.1, from coordinate 10,859 downwards.
ACTCCCTCAGTCTCTTTTGTGTGTATAATAAAACCTGTGCGGTATATTCAAACTCCTGTGTCTTACACCCTCTGAGAGTGTGTTCTGGAACACTGACCATAATCTCTGTGTAATAAACACTTACAAATGAACATGTTGTTAAAGGGATATCAGAGAAAAGCATTCAAGTCAATATGATCATTTCTGTGGCAGGTCCTAACACATTTTATTAATTTTCTCTGAGCATTTTTTTAAATCACTAGAAACTTGAAATACAGCTCTGATCCACAGAAGATCCCTTCTTGGCAGCTCCCACATGGGGAGGTTTTTGTTTTGTTTTTAAGGAGGCTAACTATTTTTTGTTTAATTTTTTTTACTTCAATATGTTTTTTATAAATACCAAAGTAATAAATACTTGATATATATGGGTATGTGTTAAGTTTAATAGTCCAGGAGGGTAATTAAAACAAGAGAAAGGTTTTTTTCCCATCCCTGCCCATATCAGTCCCTGGGTTAAGCACTGTTGTCCCTATAGGACCTGCCTTTGTACCTGCATCTAATCTGCACACAAACATACAGAGCCTGTTTTTTATTTGTTTTTGATTAAAAAATGTGATCTTACTCTACATATTATCCTGTATTCTGTTTTTTTTATCTCAGTCTGTACCATGTTTGTGGTTGTCCTCCCATGCCCTTACTGATAGATTTAAATGATCTCTCTGGCTTATTTATTTCAAACACAGGATTCTTTCTGAATTACCTTTTTTCGGGACTGGATGATGTTGGCACGGAGTCCAGATTCAATCCCAGTATGTTCTTTCTGGATTTCTTGGTGGTGCCGCCCTCAAGGTAATGTCTTCTAATTAACTTATTTGACCTGAAAAAAGTTGTTTTGGGTTTTTAAAAAAATTATCTAAAATGTCAAGAAAAGGTTTATTGAGGAACTGAACCCGACCTCTAGGAGGGACGGAAGGGGCAGGGCACTGAGAAACAAAGCGGCAGTTCACCCACGTTCCGGGTGGTGGGAGTCCTCTCCTCCCCATGTGCTGTGAATGCGATAGGAATGTCGGTGGTTCTGAGCATGGTGGGTGTGTTGCCTCCAGTAGGCACGGGTGAGAGGCTGCAGAACACAGCCCTTCCTCATGCTAGACATTCATTGATTCCGCATGTCCCCCTGCAGGTATCGCCCTGTCAGTCGCCTGGGAGACCAGATGTTCACCAATGGTCAGACGGTGAATTTACAGGCCGTCATGAAGGACGTCGTTCTGATCCAAAAGCTTCTGGCATTGATGGCCCAAGAACAGAAGCTGCCATGGGATGTGGCCTTGCCCACCACCGAGGAGGTCAGGGCTGCCCTGGTGCTGATGTCACAGCACACACACTTAGTTCTAACTGTGCAGTGTGGATGCAGACGCCGTGAGTGCCGGGAAACGCTGGCCAGGATGTTCTGTGCAGCTGGTGGCACCCTGAGTAGGAGCTCTGGGCTTGGGAGGCACTAGTGAACGTCAGGGGGACAAGCATGGGCCTGCGCATGGAAAGGTCTGGGTTCTGGTCTGGGTTCTGCCCCTGACGACAGTGCCTGATGACCTTAGTTGACTCACTTTAATTTCTTGGTCTATTCTCCACTGTAAAAATATGTGTGGTTTGTGTTGAGATTTCATACCTAGGCCGTTCTGGGCCATGAGCTGTTGGCAGCTGTTCTATAAGGAACAGTCTACTTCCCTTGGGTTCTAGAGTGTCCCTCCTGGGTCACAGTGCTAGAGCTCATGTCCCCTGGCTCTGTTTTGGGCTCTTTAATGTCTCTAGCATTGGGGTCAGGAAGACAGTGTTGTGGATGGGAATTTCCTACCATAGGACAATCTCTGCTAACATTTCCTGAGCCCCTTCAGTGTGCTAAGTCCTGTGCTACATCTTTAGTGGGCATAAAGACGAATCGGGCATTCAGAAAGCTTGCTGAGGTCACTGAGATCCTTCCCAGCTCTGAAATGCTCTCTGGATACAAACAGGCAGGGCTGTCTCCAGCCTTGAGCAGAGGGCAAACAAGCAGGGCTCTCAGACTCCCCGCTGCTAGGACAGTCCTGTCACAAGGTGGTGCCACTGTCTCTTGGATACTTAGCTCTGGGTTGTCCAGCCTTTCTCCTTGGAGCTTTCTTGGGTTTTGCTTAAGCTTTCTGATCAGCCAGTAGAGGTATGCTTTTAAAACTCCTTGGCATAAGACAAATCTGCCATCTGCATGCCTTAGTTCAGTTTAGGAGAGAAGACTGTAGGATAATCAGTGATGAGGGCTGGGAATTTTATTTTGATATATCTTAAAAATAGGGCATCCCCTCTATCAAACAGAAGCTTGGTCTCTACAGGAACAGCATCCTCTCTGATTCCTAAGTCACAGTCCCCTCCTTCCCTGTGATTGACAACACATGTTCTTGTTTTTTCCCCACCCTGTTTCTGTGTTCCCTGCTCATGTCAGCCCCTGCCAGGCGGTGTCTGTGCACTGGGGATGCACCAGTGAGCTACAGTCTCACTAGCTTCACAGGTAACCATGTGGCCCTGAGCCGGGTAGTGCCATAAGCAGTGAGTTAAGGCCCCTGTCATCATGTAGGTGACTATCTCTCCCTGTGAGGCTCCTTCAGCCAGAAGGGACCCTGAACATTGCATGTAGAAATACATTTGTTTTCTCTGTAAATAAAGAAGGTGCCTATAGTCCTCAGGGTTGAGGATAAGCCTACTTCATCGCTGTTGGGTTCTCATGACATTCTCATTTACTGGATCTTCTCTCACCTTCACCCCTCCCCCTCTGACACCCTGACAGGTTTCGTCTCTCATCTGACTATACTGAAGGACATGGGATCTTGTCTATCTCCTTGTGTCATACTGAGCCAGATAGGGCCAGTAGGTGGTGCCATAAGGCAGCTTAAGGCCTCTGTATTTCTGTCCCCTGGGCAGGTACGGAGAGAAGAGTAGGAGACAAAGCCAGGGGCAGAAATACTAAAAAGGATTGGTTAAATAGTCCAGCAAGGCTTGGCAATCAGCCAGTAACTTGATATAGGCCAGTTGGGGACCCACATCTTAACTGATGACATGGAATAGCATGTGGCAAACATTTTTCCTTTTAAGAAAAAGGAAATGCAGTTTCCACCTGCATTTTTATAAGTACTTTTCCAAAGCCATAAATAAAGCTCAGTTATCTGGCAGGATAATAGAGCTTTGTAAGAAAAGTATTGATGTGGGAAGGACTTCTAAGGTTGCCTTAGGAACTATATATTAAGGCATTTGGCGTCAGCAAATGCCTCAAGGAAGGTGCCTGCTTGGCCAGGCACAGTGGCTCATACCTGTAATCCCAGCAATTTGGGAGGCCAGTGCAGGAAGATCTCTTGAGCCTAGGAGTTTGAGACTAGCCTTAGCAACATAGTGAGACCCATTCTCTACAAAAAAATTGAAAAATTAGCCAGGCATGGTGATGCATGCCTCTGGTCCTAGCTACTTGGGAGGCTGAGGCAAGAGGATTGCTTGAGCCCAGGAGTTTGAGGTTGCAGTGAGCTATGATCATACTGTAGCTGGGGCAACAGAGTGAGACCCTGTCTTAAAAAAATAAGAAAGAAAGGAGCCTGCTTATGAATTTTGAGTTCACTTTAGTCCTTGACAGCGATAGGCTGGAAAATATGTAATGAGACTGATGTTTTGCTGATATATACTTCAACTGGCTTATTAGTACTTTTGCCTCTGATCATATTCAGAGGACATAAAGGCAAACTACAGAGCTCATCGTTGTCAGAACTAGGGTAAGAAAGAAAAATAAAACCAAGCCAGGCCTTCTGGAGTTTTTTTCCATCTTGCATGTTTTCTTGGTTTTATTTTCCCAGGGAAAAGACTCTTCGATTGCTATTGACCGATCCTTTTTAAGTGCACTTCCAGGCCAGTCCCTCACAGACAAACTTTACAACATTTGGATTCGCCTTCAGAGTCACGTCAACATTGTGTTTGACAGTGAGATGGACAAATTAACAATGGAAAAGTACCCGGGCATTAGACAGGTGAGCAGTAACCTGCTAGCTGAAGAGGGTGAATAATAAACACGTTTGTATCAAAACAAGAAAAGAATAAACATACTTGAATTTTTTCTTAATGTTTTCTATGGACTTTTTTCTCCATGAAGATCCTAGAGAAGAAGGAAGGCCTGTTCCGAAAGCACATGATGGGAAAGAGAGTGGACTATGCAGCCCGCTCGGTCATCTGCCCAGATATGTACATCGGCACCAACGAGATTGGAATTCCCATGGTGTGTGTGGAGGGGCTCGTTGGCTTCTGGTGGGCGGGAGATGAGATTGCTGGAAAGGGCTAGAGGTAGGGTGTGTAGCAGATTGTGGTGGCTTGGGTGGGGCTAGCTTCCAATTCTTCCCGGACAGCCCCCATGGAGGGGACTTGAGACTTTGTGATGGCGTTATTCTCACTCCTTGCCAGGCCTCCAGACACCTTCTGCCCACTCGGGAGACCCATGCCCCAGAGTGCCAGGGAGCTGAACACAGGGTGTTCCAAATCCCTGCCCACATATCTTCCCCCTGCCCACCTTAGCCTAGTCTTTAAACCTTCCTTGTCACATTGAATACATGACAGGGGAGAGGAGGCGGGGAAGGGGAATTATAGTCCTGTGTGCTTTCCAGGCAGCAGGCATGTGTACCCTTGGCTCCCAGGGACAGGAAGGGGAGAGAGCCCCCAGAGAGGAGGGGTGTGTGCGTCATCCACCCCTCCAGTTCCTCCTGGGCATAAGCCGTTCGCCCCATCCACCCATTAGTGTTCCTCTGGGAGCCAACTTCAGTTTCCCACTTCCCCTGGCTCCCGCAGTGGTGTTCATTAGCAGCAGCCCTTTAATCGACTTCCTCCTTAATGGGCCTTGAGGTCAGTAATGTGAAGATGGTTTAATTCCCTCCGTGGAGAGTCTCATTTCCTTGCACGGCTCTCACAGTGCTGGTGATGAGCAGAGCTAAAGTGTTTGCATCGTCCTGTGTACGTGCTACTTGTCTCTCGTGCAAACTTGGGCTTCCTGGGCATGGCATATCGGGACAAAGGTCAGAGAAGGCTCAGTCCTGTGCCCACTGCCTCCTGGAAAATGTAGTCTTTGCATCCAAAAGCTGTGTCAAAGGGCAAGGCACAGCTTTGGGAAGCCCAGTGGTGACATTCATGAGTCTGGGGCCTTGAGGAAAGGCCCAGTGCCTGTTTGTCGCTCTGTCTGGGCAGAGGACAGGGTTCACCCCTGTTGGTTTTGATCTCATGGTGCCTAGAGTGTCCCCAGACTTAGGAGGGACCTTTTGTGCTTCCCCTCTACCTTCATGGGGTATTACGCCTCTCGGATTTTGGTTCATTTTGTAATGACTTGTCCCCTAAGGAGAGACTGTGAAGTTATCACTCTGCCTACTTCAAGCGGCCCCAGGTATCAGGGCCATGGTGGCCAGCCTGAGGATTAGGTGTTACTCACAGGGTGGCTGGGAAGAGCAGAGCGAGTAGAATTGCCTCTGGCCCCTTGGAGCGCAACCTTCTTGTAGAGTACTGTTGACAGATGTCAGGGAGCAAGGAGGTGATATAAGTTTGGGCAGTGAGCTGGAGACCCAGAGGGGAAGCACACAGACTGTTAAGCGTGCTTCCTGTGCTTCCTTGTAAAGCGATGTTCCTGGGTGGAGACAAACAGTAAACAAATGAACAAGTGTATAAACGCTCGGTCAGACAGTAGTAAGTGTGTCAGCAACAGTAGAGCAGGCTCAGGCTGGGGAGGCCTTTTAGAAAGGTGCCTTTGCACAGAGACCTGGACAGAGCTGGACAAGTTCCTTTATGGAGGACTTGTCAGTCTTTGGTGTATTTGTGTGCATTTCAAAGCATCAGGGGTTTATAATATTCAGTAGCTCTAACTCAACCAGGGACCTCATTTTTCTTAGAGTGTATCACAGGCCTAGTGTTGAACAGAGCACACTGTTTTCTCGCATATCAGAGGAGCACTTGGCTTTCATCTCATGCCACACCTTGACTGTGATGGCTGCCAGAATGACTGAGATTCTGATGCCATGTCTGGGCTTAGGGAAAGTGCCATGATCAATTAGTCATGTCTGCTGGGGTGCAGGAAGGGTGCAGGGGTATTCCAGGACAGGTATTTTCTCCATCTCATGTGAGTGCCTCATGCTATGTTGCCTTCTGTGGGGACTTTGAATTTATTGGCAAACAAGGAAATGAAATTTTAGAGTGGGTTAAAAAGAATTCTAATGTGTAAGCTGCAACACTTAAATTACTTTCTCAGACTGACTCTGCTAGAAAAGGAAGCCCAAGCTATTCACTCAAGGGAACAAGTCTGGCAAAATGGCTCTGTGCAGAAGGCAGGCAGCATGGGGCTTTACTCACTGAAAGGCCTTCTTGGCCATGTCAGATAGCTCCTCCACATCTTGAGGGAAAAGTCACACAGCCTGAGTCAGAATTAGGGACCATAAGACCTTTTTCCTGCTTACTCTGAATTTCTACATCCATTCCTCATTTCTAGGTATTTGCTACAAAACTGACCTACCCTCAGCCAGTTACCCCCTGGAATGTTCAGGAACTGAGGCAGGCAGTCATCAATGGCCCCAACGTGCACCCAGGAGCCTCCATGGTCATCAACGAGGATGGCAGTCGCACAGCCCTGAGCGCCGTGGACATAACCCAGCGGGAAGCCGTGGCCAAACAGCTCCTGACGCCAGCCACGGGGGCACCTAAGCCCCAGGGGACAAAAATTGTAAGTAGTGGGCAGGTTTGGCCAGGGACCCAGCCAGTTGCCTGTGACTCCCCTGTGAATGCTGGCTGTCAGCTGTGGCTCCAGTGAGGGCTGCCACACAAGTGCATCCCCAACAGGAAGCTCCCCCACATGTGGGTGTCTTCTAGGTGCCTTGTGGAGCTCACCTTGTCTCCTGGCTGGAGCCTGCGCTCTTAGGGCCTGAACGCCATGATTGAAGCTGCATTTGGCCATCCCACACCATGCAGCAGAGTGCTGGGCGCACATTGGCTGCTCAAGAAATGCTCTTTAATAACTCTTTTGTGATCTCAGGGGAGGGGAATTTGCTGGCCTTGAACAGGGCTACTCAAAGGCCAGTGCTCAGATCTGCAGCGGCATCTCTGGAACTTGAGAGAGATGCAAATTCTCCCCCCATCATCTGTACGGAATTAGAATCTCTGGGAATGGGGGCTTGGTAGTCTTTCTTTAACAGACCCTGCAGAGGGTCTTCTTGCATGCTAAAGTTTGAGAACCACTCTTATCAAGGAAATGCTCTGCGCCGGTGATAACCGACAGCTGACAAGTTGTCCATTGCTAGCGCCTGCCCACAGTGCTGTGTTAAGGGATCCTTGAGGCTCTTTCTAGATTCCACTGGAAAGAGCACGTGTTTGACTAGCAGTGTTGCTGAGGGTATGAGATCAGTGGGTGACAGCGTCTGTGTCTGTGTCAAATAATAGCTATTCCTGCTGGGGGGAGGACCCGGCAACAGTGGCGGAAGTTGTTGGAGGAAGATGGATTCAATTTGGAAGTGACTCACAAGGGACTATCCAGAGTCAAGGGGCTACTGACTGGGTTTTCCCAACCCATCTGCACAGCTGGAAGGCCTCTCCTTGCCTTCCCCCGCCTGCACCCCATGGCAGACCAGCCCTTTAGTGCTGGGTTCAGCTCCACAAAGTTCCCATCAGCCTTGAAGGAACTCTGGTGGAACAGAGAGGGAAAGGAGGTGCTCCTGACCTTATCTCAGTGGCTCTTGGTACACATTGTTCTTCACTGCAGGGCCTCTCCCCTTCCTCTGGTTCTCGCAGTTCTCCTGGGGTAGACCAGTAATACCCAGTTTTCTGCTTTGGTGGCAGACACAGATCAAGTCACCTGTTTTGTTCTCTTCTAGTGCATGAAGTAAGACTTGTCTTTGGGTTCCTAAGATTGTTCTGCCTTTCTTAAGTGCCTGATATTTTGCTAGAAACTGTGCGAAGAATGCTAAAAAAAAAAAAAAAAAGCAAAGTGTATCTTGCTTATCTTTTGGTGAGGCCAGGCAAATATGAAATGATCTTCCTGCTAACTCAGTCGAACATGTGAAGCAGTCTCCACTCAGTAGGATATGATGAGAGGGAAATTGAGAGAGGAGAGAGCCGTAAGGGGTCAGGAAGTGCTGAGGCGCCACCGAATGCTAGTGCTTCGCCAGTACCTATGGACGGGACCCCTGCCACGCTGCAGTTGACAGCATGATGGGGGAACTGCCAGGAAGTGAAGGTGTAAACATGTTACCTGCTGCTAAGGGGTGTGGCGCACACAATAGGGAGCAGCGATGGCATCCCATGACTCTGTGCACAGGATACTCAGGAAGAAAAGGTCTTCTTCCTGAGTATTCACGGCAAATGCAGGGAGAGCTTGGAGTCATCAGGAGGCGGCTGTGAGCAGGGTGTCGGGCCAGCCCGGAGTGCTGCAGGGGAAACTGAGGGCAGAGAACTGCTGTTCCCTCAGGTCTCAGCAAAGCCCTCATTCCTCTAGGGTCAGACAGTAAACATTTCTAGCTTTGTGGGCCATACAGGCTCTGTTGCAGCTACTCAGCTCTGCCCCATAGTACAAAAGGAGCCATGGGCAGTGTGGATGGATGGGTGTGGCTGTATTCCAATTAAACTTTATTTATAAGGCCAGGTGGCCAGCCTGAGGACTGCAGTTTGCCACTCCCAAAACCTGTGTTAGGTGTCCCCACCACACCCCATGCCCATGCTCATCCCGCTACCCCTTGTAGCTCTCATGGTATTGTGTTGTCACTGCACGTGCACCCGTCTCTCTGCCCTTGAGTTCCTCAGTCCCACGAGTTCAAGGGCGGGGTGTGCTCTGCTCCTCACTCTCCCGGCACCCAGCTCGCAGGAGGCACCCGGGAAACCTTGTGGAGTGTGTGGATCCAGGTTGAAGTGTGGGAAGCTCTGAGGTATGAGGACGTGGTCCGGGGGCAAAGACAGGATGTGACTTTAGGAAAGAAAAGTGGTTCCGACGTCAGAACTGGGACTAAGGATGATCAACTTTATTTCCCCAAATCTCAATAATGTTACATGTGTTACTTAGACATATAATTATAAGATACACGTGTGCTTATAATTTATTTGTAATTTTTAAAGACTTTGGCTAATGTGTTGCTTATAGGTCAGGACAGGGCTGAAGGCTGGGGGAGGCGACTGGGAAGGAGAGACTGGGGTCCAGGTAAGGATGAGCCGCAGGGGAGGTGCGAGGGGAAAGGGGAACCGAAAGGAACCCTGGGAGGTGTGAGATCTGCCTTTTCCCCTGGGCCTTGTAAATAAAGAAGGAAGTGGCCAGGATGGCCGAGTCTCACTTCCTGCCCAGTGGTCTGCCAGAACCAGACTTTTGGCTCCAGACCTGCCTCTGAAAACTCTGACCCGGGCACTGGGGCACGCTAATTTTCACTGCAGTATTTATTTAGAGACAAGAGAAGGAAAGGCCTTGGGTTTGGGTTGGCAAGAGGAGCACCCTGTGTTCCAGGACTTCTGTTTGGATTGGCCAGTGCCCGCCTGGCTGGCCTGCGTACCTTCCCAGCTGTGGCGAGTTTGCTTACGCTGAAGGATGTCTCAAATTTACAAGACTCAGATCCTAGGCCCAGGCAGGCTTTTTGGGCTTGGGCCACAGGTCTGGGTGGTTTTTCCCTTGAGAGGCTAAAGAAAGAAGACCTCAGTCTCGTGATGTCGTCAGACAGCAAGCAGCCAGTGCCCTGGGCAGATGCTCATGGGAACCCTCAACCCTCAACGTTCGGGTCTCCTTGGAAACATGGGACTTGGGGGTGGAGAGGGGAAGAGTTGAATTCCTTGGGGAGCAAAAAGACGGATTCCACGCTAGGTGCTTTTAGGATTGCCTTTTAGCATGTGAGAGTTTTGGCCCCTGCGTCCCTGAGCTGGAGAGAACTTGTAGCCCAGCTGAACAGGAATGGGGCAGATGGTGGTGGGGGGCATCTCTCGTTAACCTCTAGCCTCTCTCTTTAACTAGCTTTCTGATACAGCTTCATAAATACGACAACATAAGAAGGAACTAGACTTGAAGTAATCTGTTGTTTTCCCTGACCTGTTATCTGCTGCGATTTAGAGGAGATTCGGGGTGAGGGCAGTATCACCCCAAGTTCCCCAGAGTTCCTTTAAGTTGCCAATGCCTCCCTTGCAGTTACCTTCATGTATTTGTCTTTAAGGTGTCATTTATGTTCAGTATTTAGGAAGCCCAGTAGTTAATATAACAAAAGATAAGGGCACTAAGAGGCTGAATGAACCTAGGAAAGTCAGCTTTGTGAGAGAGTCTGTCGGAAGGACTGTACCAGCCATGTGTTTCTGGGGGAAAACAGTGTGAGCAGTGGTTGTCTTTGAGGGGTAAAATTACTTGTGATTTTTTATTCTCTTCTTTAAATTTGTCTATGTTTTCTGTTTTCTTCCCCCTCAATGGGCATGTCCCTTGTGCAAGTTTTCTTGCTTTCTTAAAAAAATAATTGAAAACCTTTTAAATTTTTACAGAAGTAATACGTGTTCATTGTAAGATGAACAATACTAAGATGCATGAGGGTAAAAGTGTTAATATGTACCTGACTGAGGAGACTATAGTAACAGCTTAGGGTTCCAAGCACCCCTTTCCCATATAGACACGCACACACACACACACACACAAGAGTTGGGTTGAGTTTTAAGTTGCCTCATCCCATCACCTTACATGCCACCTGGATTTTTTTCTTTTTCTTTTCTTTTTTTTTGTTTTTCCTATTTTTATTTCACTAAAAATAATGAAAAACTTTTCTACCTACAAAGCATCTCAACACTGCTGTTGGCCAGGTTAACAGCTACAGCTCTCTCCAATCATTGATTAGTTTTTTTCTTTTATCTGC
>CAUYPO010029719.1:0-23991 GCA_963574435.1 Cheirogaleus major | reverse complement strand
TTCACAATTACAAAGTTGTGGAAACAACCCAGGTGCCCATTAATACATGAGTGGATTAATAAAATGTGGTATATGTATACCATGGAGTACTATTCAGCTCTAAGAAACAATGGTGATATAGCACCTCTTGTATTTTCATGGATAGAGCTGGAACCCATTCTACTAAATGAAGTATCTCAAGAATGGAAAAACAAGCACCACATGTACTCACCAGCAAATTGGTATTAACGGATCAACACCTAAGTGGACATATAGGAAAAACATTTATCGGGTGTTGGGCGGGTGAGAGGTGGGGAGGAGGGGATGGGTATGTACAAACACAATGAGTGAGACGTGCAACATTTGGGGGATGGTCACACTTGAAGCTCTGACTCAAGGGGGGAGGGGGGCATGGGCAATATACGTAACCTTAACATTTGTACCCCTATAATATGCTGAAATAAAAAAAAAAGAAAAAAATCTCACTGTCCCATGTACAGTGCAAACACAGCCGTGAGACTGCTCTCTTCTGCCTCCTGCAGATGCTCAGCTCAGCTCTATCCTGAACACCCTCAGGGGCTGATGTTCACTCCCCGCTAGCATCTTCCAGCCCCCTCGCAGCGGGGCGTCCAGAGGTCACCGCTGTCCCCTGATCAGTCTCCTCTGGATGTGGAACTCAGCCTGAGAGGTGTAAAGTAAACTGTTTTCTAAAGACAGATGGTTTTGGAGTGGAAAATAAAAGCAAGAAAAGAATAATGATACTAGTTATTCCAACTTTTTTTTTCCTTTAGGGGAAATGTCATACATAAAACAGAAGGAAGCAAGATTTTGCCATAAAATATATTTTCCCAGAGTACTCCAACAGTGGCTCTGCTGAGTGGCCAAGGCCTGGTTTAGATGGACTAGACACTTATCTGAGGATGAGAAAAGACCCCGGCCCAGGCCTCTGGAGTTCACTGGGACTTCCTGTGAGGACGCCTGGAGTGGGACTCAGCTCCCTCAGACAGAGCAGGTGGCCAGCATCAGCTTTTCCCATCCCAGTACTATCCAGGCCCAACCCTGCTTAGCCTCCAGGATCAGAGGAGGCCAGGCATGTCAGGGTGGTGTAGCCACAGACAAGCAGCTGCTTAGCAGCAAGGGCCAGCTGTAAGGATGGAACCAACTGGCACTCACTATTGGTGGGTGTAGTGTGGTCAGTTCTTCTAGGTCATAGTATTTAGGAGAGGTGGGCAACAATGGAGCTAGTGGGGGAGGTGGAAGAAGAGACAGGGTCCCTATAACCCTTTAAAGACCCACAGTGTTCATCTCCTTCCTCACTGGCCACTTCTGAGGTCTGTTTTTAAAATCATTCTAAGCCAAGTCTTTTCTAGGACTGGTAACCTTCAAGAGGAGCTGTCGGACCAATGGGCATTGGATTTGACTATTTGTGACCTTGGTCCACCAGCAAGCTAATGGAGCCTGGTGGGCAATCAGGTGGCACATTTTTTCACTGAGCACATATTGTGCACCTGCTATGTGCTAAGTTCTGTCCTAGGCAGTGGGGTACAAGTACAAGCAAACAAGCCCTCAGCCTTGAGAAGCTAACAGCTTATTATATGCAATCTGTATGATCACAACTAAAACAAAATCACCTGAAACATACCCTCGCTCACCTGAACAAAAAACAATACAAAGGATTAATGAAACAAAAAGTTGGTTCTTTGAAAAGATAAACAAAATAGATAGACCTCTTGCTAGATTAACCAAGAACATAAGATAAAGGATCCAAATAAGCTCAATCAAAAATGAGAAAGGTGACATTACAACTGATACTGCAGAAATACAAAACATCATCCGTGAATACTGCGTAAATCTCTATGCACATAAAGTTGAGAACATAGAAGAAATGGACACATTCCTGGAAACACACAACCTCCACAACAAGAATCAACCAGGAAGAAATATAATAGAACTCCTGAACAGACTAATAATGATCAGTGAGATCAAATAAGTAATAAAAAACCTCCCAAAGAAACAAAAAAGCCCTGGACCAGATGGATTCACAGACAAATTCCATCAGATCTACAAAGAAGACCTGCTACCTATAACACAGAAATTATTCCATAATATTGAGAAGGAGGAAATCATCCCCAATTCATTCTCAAAGCCAGTATCACCTTGATACCAAAGCCAGGAAAGGACACAATGAAAAAAGAAAACTACAGACCAATACCCCTATGAATATTGATGCAAAAATCCTCAATAAAATGCTAGCAAACTGAATTCAACAGCATATAAAAAAAAAAATCCACCAAGACCAAGTGGGCTTCATCCTAGGGATGCAAGTTTGGTTTAACATGTGTAAATTAATAAATGTGATTCACTACATAAACAAAAGTAAAAACAAAGACCATATGATCATCTCACTGGATGCAGAAAAAGCATTTGGCAAAATCCAACACCCTTTTAAAAACCTTCAACAAAGTAGGCATAGAAGGAAAATATCTCAGAATTATAAAAGCTGTATATGACAAACCCACAGCCAACATCACACTGAATGGGGAAAAGTTGAAAGGATTCCCTCAAGAGCTGGAACAAGACAAAGATGCCTATTGTCACCACTCCTATTCAACATAGTGCTGGAAGTCCTAGTCAGGGCAATCAGGCAAGAGAAGAATATTTAAGGGTATCCAAATCAGGAAAGAGGAGGTCAAACTATCACTCTTCCCTGATGATATGATCTTGTACCTAGAAAAACCCAAAGATTCCAATAAGAGTCTCTTGGAATTGATAAATAAATTCATCAAAGTCTCAGGATACAAAATCAATGTACATAAGTCAGTAGCATTTCTATATGCTAATAATGGTCAAGCTGAGAGTCAAATCGAAGACTCAATACCATTCACAATAGCTACAAAGAAAATAAAATACCTGGGAATATATTTAACCAAAGAAGTGAAAGATTTCTATAAGGAGAATTATGAAACTCATTTTAGATTTCTTTAAAAAAAAAAAAAGCTTATTAACTAACTACCTTTTCTCCCTTTCTTTTGCAAAGATTTCTTCTCAAGAGCTGAAATAATTGTCTCTGTGCCTTTGCTTACTTGCTAAAGCATGCAGTGTCTTAAACAGTTTTCTTTCTATGCTGCTTTTGTTAAGAAAAATCAGACATGCATCCTTTGCCTTTCTTCTAATGATGCAGCAGAAAACATTTTCAACTTGACACTCTTCCCTCCTTCTCCCAAATCAATCTGGCATTTTACCACTTTCCACCTTCAAGTTCAAGGTGAGTCTGCATGATGAGAGTTAGTTCATGGCTAGAATTCATCTCTACCCTGTATACTATAACAGTCTAGTTTTCCTTTATCTCAGCAGTAATACCTGGGCATGGTGGGAAAGGAGCTTTGGAATCAAGCAGATCTGAGTTCAAATCCTGGCTCCAATACTTATCAGCCATAACCTTGGGCAGGTCACTGAACCTCTCTGACCCTGTCTCCTCTTAGGTTGCAAGTGACGGAGACAAATGCTGCTCACCACAGGCCAGGAGAGCTGTTGTAAAGCCAAACTGGAAGTAAAGAAACACAGGGAATCAGTCGGCATCAACACCGTCTGACCTTAAGGAGAAGCGGGATGCTGCTCAGGTTTGCAGCAGCAGGTAGGCATGTGCTGTGTCCCACCCGAGTGACTCTGCCCAACTCGCGACTCAGATTACCAGGGACTCTGCAGAGTCTGTAGCTGTTCCTATGTTCTCTCTTTATGAGCCTTCTCTCACCTCATGGTCCCTGGTTGTCACTCAGCCTCAGGAGCCCCCTCCACGAGTGTCTCCTCTGCCAGCTTCCACAGGGCCGCCTAGGACAGATAAGGCTCCTAGCCCCTGTCAGTGGTGGGTCACAGGTACACAGCAGGGTTGCTGTGCCCAGGAAATGGCCGGGGGCTTCCTGAAGAGCCACAGCCAGGCAGGCACTTGGCACACATCCTGTCCAGTTACTGGCCCTTTTCATAGATGAGCAAATGGCCCCCTAGGAAGATCCAGCATTCCTGAGTGACAGAGCAGGCATCAAACTCAGCTCTGCCATCTCCAAACCCTGTCGCACTCCTCTGCTTCCTGTTTCTATTCACCTACACAGCGTGCCGAGGGAAGAGGGGCTTCTCCTGACTCCACCTGCTTTCAGTCCCTGTCTTGATACGACCTGCATATCCCCCTTTGAAAGACCCATCAACTCCCAAACATCCACCCCCCCCCCCCGCATCCCCTGCTGGTCCCCGATGAATGACACAGTGAGGGCCTGGCCTCCCCAGGGCCCCAGTGAGCCTGCTATTGGCATGAGGGTCAGATGAGTCCTGGGATGGGGGAGGGGAGGGTCCAGCCTTAGGAAATGGGGTCCCAAGAGAGGTGGCCCCACGTGGCTACAGGTCAGACAGGGCAGCCTGGGGTGCCAGAGGGGAATGAGGCACATGCAAGAGCTCCACTCTGACCTCCCCGGGGGCCCCCAATAGACAGCTGATCCAGTTTGGGGGCCCCAAAGTAGAACACATGGTTAAACATATGTTTAGACTGTGAGACAAGAGATTCAAAATCAGGACTGCCGTGGAAAATCCAAGACCTATGTGGTGTTCAGGTTGGGTGGTGTGTGGTTGGGTCAAACTTCATTTGACAGCCTGAGTCAGCCACAGCTGGCAGGGGCCCAGGAAGGAGGCGGCTCCCGCCGAGGTGAGGGCTGCAGCGTGAGAGGCGCTCTCCCCGGCAGCGGCAGCGGCCCCAGCTGCTTCTCAGTTCCTGTGGTAAACTCGGCTTCACTCGAGAACAGCGAAGATCAGATCGAGTGAGACAGGACTCCCCGTTACCTCCTCCTTCTCCGCCACTTGTCTCCCTCCTGTGTCCCCTCAGCCACTGAAGGTCTGATTTGTCCTCTCCTCCCAGCTCACTGTAGCATTCAGTGCCCCGCTATTCCTCCCACTTTGCAGATGGAACAATGCAGGCCTTAGAGAGGTAGGAATACTTACCTACATCACTGAGCTGGTGCAGAGGCTGAACAGGGTTGGCCTGAAAGCCTCTGCCATTTACAAGTCAGTCAGTCACATCTACCCCCAAGAAGATATCATGCCCAGCACTGAGTTAAGCACCATGGCAATCAAAACATAAAAAGATGAAAATTCCTGCTCAAGAGGTACATGGCCTACTTATGGAGGTAAAACAGGAAAGTGGAGAACAGGGCCTGAAATGCAGCCTGAGCTCAGCTCCCCAGGCTGTGTGCCCTGATTAGGGGTTGGAAGAGCTGCCTTTTACAAGTTTGCAACAAAGGTGCCATATGGGCTAGTGGAGACCCTGGGAGATGAGATTCTCCCAGAAGCGAAAGCCACACCGAGTTCTTTAATGTTGAGATATGTGGCAAAAGGGAGCAACCGTGTGTTATGGAGCTACCAGGTACAGAAAGCAGGGCTGTGGGGCGGGGTTAGCAATGACAAGCAGTGCAGGATGGACTGGGGACGGGGAGGCAGGAAAGAGGCCCTGCTGCAGGCCACAGCCAATGCAGTGATGATGGAGACAGCCCAGAGCTGGGACCGACAGTGAGGCTTCCTCTTCCCCCCAGCCCAGGGCCATCACACACCTGCATGGTAACACCTACAGCCTCTGCTCTACGGTACTTAGCCTACTTGTGTGTGGTCATTTAATAAATGTCTGCCCCCACCTCCCTCCAAGACTGAAGGCTTCATGAAGGCAGGGGTGTATCTATTTCATTCTCTGTATCCCCAGCGCGTAATAGCCTCTCCACAAATGACTAGCGAGTGCATGACTGAATGAATGAATGAAGGAGTGAATAGGTGACCAGTCTCCATACAGTGTATTTTGACGAAGCTGTTTTATATTCCCTTTCAGATTCCAATTCCTACTTCCTTGGTGGGTGAAATGATATGCTCTGCTTTTCTGTTTCTCTCTGATTCCAAAGGTAGAGTAATAGTACCACTCAAAAAAAAAAAAAAAAAGATTGATATTTCTCTGAGATACATTTTCTTTCTTTCTTTTTATGTTCTCTTTCAGTTTCTCTTTCCATGAGAATGAATCATGGTCGTTATAGGGATTTTAAAAAGTAGAAAAAAACATAACAAAGCCAGAAAAAACCACTCATGATCCCATCATGAAGAGGCTTTGATGATCAGCTTGTTGGCATATTTTCTTCCAGACTCTGACAATTCTTAGGGGCAGAGTGGGACTTGAAGGGCATCACCTAGAGGACTCCCCAGGTCTCCAGCCAGCTGCTCCATTTCCCAAGTACACCAAGAGCCATTCCTCTACCCATCTCTTCTCCTGTCCCGGGGCTTTCGCAAGGTCTTGGCGAGCTTTGGAAAGGCTTGTCCTTCCCCTTATTAATGGAAATGATGAAATGTCTTTGGGATTGAGCTTTTCACCTGCAGCCTGGCAGCCACGTTTTCCTAGTGAATCGGTGTTCAGGTGTCCAGGTGTTGGGATTATGTTAATCTTTTGCACTATTATCTTTTTCTAATTTTTCTGAGTCTCCTGGTTTCCTTGACACTTTCAAACAGTTGAATCAGCGATCAGGATATCACCAAAATGAGCTAAGAGGTTTCTTCAAAATGACTTGCCTTAGGTATTTATAATTTTGGGGTTTTTAGGATGATGTTCATTCCTCCTGAATCTCTCCTGGAATAATGGAATAATGCTGGTACTTTGGAAATGATAGAAGAAGTATAGGCATGGATAGAAAGCAGTTTCATCGGCACGACCAATCTATATACAATTGGTGATTGCAGCCCCAGAGCTCTGTTGAGAAGGATTCTGAGGCCATGTCCAAGCTCAGTGGGAAAAAGCGATGTGGTTGATTAGTGATGTCTGCTGTGGGAATGGAACAGGAATAGAGAATAGAAGCTTTTACTGACATCCCCGAATATAAGAGGGTATACCTTCAAGGAGCTTAATGATTCCTATGGGAAAGGGAAGTTAAATTCAAAGTCAAATAATCTATGCTAAAATGGTTAGTATTATAGGAGTTTCCCTGAGGGAAAAATGAAAATGGGCTGGAAGAGTTTTGGACATGAGCTGGTCCTGAGAGGAAGCTCTACAGTGGCAGGGAGGGGCACACACCAGACAAAGCACACACCACACTAAGGAAAAAATGTAAGGAAGGTACCATCATGCCATCACGTCATATCTCAGGGGACTGTGAAGAGCCCAACCTCTTCAAAGTAAAGATAAAACCTTGTAATATGTGTAGCTTGGATTTACTGGATAAGTTAAATCATACCTAGAACAGAGTAAAAATGCATTTAAACTTTTAAAAGTAATGATTACCATTTTAAACTTGTGAAATGTTTAAAAATAGAGAGGAAAAAACTAAAGAATGACATATATATATTCTAGTCTTCATAGTTTACATTTTGTCACATTTGCCTCCAGCCTCTTTTTGTTTTTAAAGAAATAAAATATTACAGACAAAATCTGCATCCCTTACCGCCCCATCCCTCTCCCCAGGAACAACCACTGTCAGAAATTTGATATTTATCCTTCTACTTAATTTTTCTTTCCAACCTATGTACACACAGACATCTCTTGAGCCCTTTTCATTCCTTTATTTAACTAATAATAATTCTCTACTTTAAATCCACTCTAACCCACAGCCTCTCTTTGCTAACCACTTCTCTTAAGCCATTTTCTTTAGAACCCCTTAGGGTTCTCCTGCCGATGCCATCCCCGCCTCTCACAAAAATATGCCCTTACCCAAAATAAGCTGCCTCTCCTTCCTTTCAGAATAAATCTTATATTTTTTCTTTCCTCCCTTCCTCCAAGGCCAAGGCCACATGATCCTTCCCTTATTTTGAACTCCCTCAATTCTGGTATATTGGACCCGGCCTACATGACTGCCATCTGTATAAGCTGAATATTGTCTGTTTTATTAAGTATTTAGGTGAATTAGAGAATATTTGAGAGGAGAGGTCACAACTTCTCTTGTCTTCATCATAATCTGTGGCACAGGCCTTGGCTTAAAATAGGACTTCAACAATCACTTCATAAAACCGTTCCGAAGGGTTTTCCTAATCCCAGTGTCAGAGACTGATAACTGTCCCCCTTTTCCTACACCATGGAAGGGCGGAAGGGATTCTGAACTTGGGGTTTATAGGCTTCCAAGGCTTTGTCAATAGAACCATATAAAATAGAATCAGATTCCTTTGTAATCTTATGTATTTTATTTTAATAATTTAAAAATATTATTCTGAGAAGGGGTCAGTAGGCTTCATTAGACTGTCAAAGGGGTCCATGGTACCAAAAAAAGCCTAGAAATTCCTGCCCCCAGCCCGTTCACAAACAAGCAATCGCCAACACGGCTCGCTGAGCGTTTCCGTTTACCGTGGCGCAGTTGTGCGATTATCGCACGCTCGGTGAATTTTTATTTGACAATAATTTGTATTCGTTCATTCATTTTCCAACACACTATTCCAGGTCAGGGTCCCGGGTGGCAGGAGCCCCCCGGAAGCTCAGGGCCCGAGGCAGGAACCAGGCGGGAGAGAGCGCCACTCGGCCGCCCGCCCCGCACCGCGGGCACAGCTGTGGGATGTGGCAGCAAACCGGAGGACTCAGAGAAACCCACACAGACGCGGGGAGGACGTGCCACCTCCACACGGACAGCGGCTGCAGCCGGAATCGATCTTTCGTCTCATCAACATTACAGCGAAATGACATTGAATGAAACGACGTTGTCTGAGGCCTGCCGCACCTGAAGGGTTCCGAGTGGGGAGAGGGAGGAGACGCTCCTCAGAGAGCTTAGAGAATAACTCGTCACAAGGTTCACAGGCAGCCACTCTGAGGTTCCACTGTGAAACATTATCACTTAATTGATTACCTTTATTTAAAAAAATTATTGAGGTGAAATTCAGGTAACATAAAATTAACCATTTTAAAGTAACAATTCAGTGGCATTTAGTAATTCACTATGCTATGCAAACCCCATCTCTATCTAGTCCCCAAATATTTCCACCACTCCGGAGTGAAACTCCATGACCACTGAGCAGTTTCTCCCTTTTCCCCTCCCCAGCCTTAGGCAGCCGCCAGTCTGTGCTGTCTCTATGGATTTATCTATTCCAAATATTTCATGTAAATGGAAACATGTGACCTTTTGTGTCTGGCTTCTTTCACTTAGCACAACGCTTTCGAGATTCATCCACACCGTAGTGTGTATTAGTACTTCCATTTTATGGCTGAAATATATTCCACTGTGTATCTATGAAACAGTTTGTTTACCTTTTCATCCATTGATGGGCATCTGGGCTGGTTCTTTTACTTTTATCAAGGCCTCTGTAAAAGAAAATATTTGCAGATCTGGAAATTTATAGGCAGGATCTCATAGATAGGGGGCAGTGATTCATTTGGGGTCACCATGTCAGGCTGTGTCACTGTCCTTTTGAGGGTGTCTAATGCACTCAAATGCCCCTGGGGCTACAAATGGTGAGACTCAGAAAAACTCATTATAATTATGTTTCATATTTGCTTCTCAACTTTACAAGGACTATGAGACAATCGGGACAGAAAAGATTATCCCCATTTTATAGGTGAAGAACCTGAATTCCAGAAACTAGAAGCGAAATGACCTGGCTGGGAATTGTTCAGAGTGAGAGCATGCCCCAAGCCTTCTGACCGAATCTAGCCCCCGCTGCCTCTAAACAGTTATTGTTGACAATAACCACAGTGAAAGGCACAGTCTCTGGTAAGAGGGAGATTTGTATGTCAGGAATAAATCTAATGACGAATAAATGGAAGAAAGCAATTGCAAATCTGTATGAGCAGGAATGAGATTCTACTCAAAGATGGAAAATACTTTTCTTGACCCAAACACTCCATCCTCATTGTTCTCCATCTACTGCCCACACTGCAAAACATTTGACCAACAATTCACATTTCATCTCTATGGATTCTGCTTCCTTAAGACCTGGGAAGCTGGCTTTCCCAGACGTGGTGGGTGTAGTGTGGGCAGAGAATGTTTGGTATGGGAGGCGGGCAGCATACTGCTCTCTTATAGATAGAGGTGCTTGAGCAATGTTTGAGGAATGAAGGAATGAATGAATAAATATGGGTCAAAGCACTTTCAAATCCTTTGCAACTTTTTTCTGCTAGGCAGCTTATTTATTTATTTATTTTGCATTGAAAATAATAGCAAAAATCTCTACCAAACAGTGGCCATCAATAGTTCAGTGCCTGTACCTTCCACCATCCTCAGGGAGAAAAAGGAGCAGAGCTTTCTTTCTTTCTTTCTTTTTTTTTTTTTTGAGTCAGAGTCTCACTCTGTTGCCCTGGCTAGAGTGCTGTGGCATCAGCGTAGCTCACAGCAACCTCAAAGTCCTGGGCTCAAGTGATCCTCTTGCCTCAGCCTCTTGAGTAGCTGGGACTACAGGCATGTGCCACCATGCCCAGCTAATTTTTTCTATATATTTTTAGTTGTCCAATTAGTTTCTTCCTATTTTTAGTAGAGACAGGGGTCTCGCTCTTGCTCAGGCTGGTTTCGAACTCCTGACCTGAGCGATCCACCCGTCTCGGCCTCCCAGAGTGCTAGGATTACAGGCATGAGCCGCCGTGCCCAGCCTAGCAGCAGAGCTTTCTATGTGCATTAGTTAGGGCAGAGGCTAGACTCTTGTCACAAAGAGGCCCCAACATGCCAGTGGCTTAGAACAAATATGTTTCAATCTCTCTCATGAATAAGTTCCAGGTGAGCATTCCAGGCTGGTGGGAAGCTCTGCTCTGCCTGGTCATTCAGAGACCAAGGTTCTTTCCAAGTCATTTTTCTGTGACATTGTTGTCCTCTACATGACAAAACTTGGTTGCTGCAAGTTCCAACTGTCCAGATGGAGGAAAAAGAGCAAAAGCATGGAGTAGGAATGCCCATTCTCTTAATGCCTAGTAAGAGTTGTGCCCATATCACTTCTGCTCATATTCTATTGGCAAGAACTTTATTACATGACCATACTAACTGCAATAGAGGCAGGGAAAGATAGTCTAGCTGTGTGCCCAGGAAGAAAGAGAGAATCGATTTTGGGTATCTACCACCTCCTATGTGCTTGCAGTTTATTTTTAGCAGGTAGCAGAGAAGGCTCATGTCCACTCCTAGACAGAGGTGCTTCTCTGCTTGGCTGGAATCTTTTTCCTGGCCTGCCTACTCTCTCAGGGAAGAGTCAAGTTTGAAGGATGCAGATGAACACAGACTTGGCCTTGGGAAGAGGAACCCCTCAGTCTGGAAGGGTGAAGGAAGAGAGGGAAAACCATTGAGAGTGATGAAATCACACATGCCTGTGTACAATAAACACTCAACCCATACAGGGTGGTCTCTGACACTTGAAAAAATGGTAGATTTAAGACAAGATGCTCAGCTTCACACAGTGGGCAATAAATCTATAGAATTTTTAGAATAGTTACTAACAACACAGGGATTCACCTTTCAACTTGACTTCATGAAGGATACCAATGCCCCCAATCCATGTGCACACACCCACCCCCCCATCGTATCCTCCTAGGTTGGGCCCCTATTAGCAAATAAGGGAGAGGAAGGGGCTGACCTCGCCTTTGTCTGGGCACCTATGAAGGACCTTGAGCACAGGGGCAGGCTGGCCTGGAAACAGCTGGTCTTCATCAAATGACATTCATCCATGTCACAGCCACCTGCAACAGGAGCTCTTTCCTGGGCACTTAAAACAACACCAGGAAGCTTTTAGGGGAGAAAACACTGACAAGTGCTGAATGAAACCCATCGATGGTCATCTTCATAATTTGAAAACTCTCAGAGCTGAAAACTACTTTTTATCTTCCTGCTTCTGGCAGATCCATGGCCCGAGGAGGCTCCTTCCCCAAGCCCAGCAGCAAGACAGCTTCACCTCTCTGTTGTGATCAGGGCTCCAGTGACTTTAGGGACTTGCCCCAGACACCAGAGTCCCTTTCAGACTTTGTGGTCCCACAAGGCAAGGTCCAGATTTTTCCATTTCATTCTGCAGAAGCTCCGCTGCCCAGACAGTGGAAATTTTGATTGCATTCCTGCAGCTTCCTGTTCATCTCAGCCCTAAGAAGGTGCTATGGATTATCTCAGCAGTGTCAAGATGCGAAATAAATTTCCATGCAAGTGAAAGGCCAAAAACACCAGGACTGGTGGAGTGGCGGGACAGGAGAGGAGAAGGAAGTGAAAAGTCCGAGCTGACATGTTGCAGGCCAAAGAAACATCTTTTGCTCTTTTCCGGCCCTAAGAATAAAAACTCCCTGATAGGGCTGTGCTCTTCTTCCCTATTAAGGAGATGTGGTTTGGGCTGGAGGAACGACTGTTCCCAGTAAACAGAGGTGGGCAGCCCGCCTTTCCCTTTCTTTTCCTTTGGGAGTCACACAGGCTCTTGCCTGTGGCCCTAGAAACCCTCCCCACCACGATGACACTTTGTTTGAATCACTAAAACCATGTGGGGTTTATTGCAGTTCTTAGGGCCCAGCCCCTTATTTGGTTTGGGAAAAGGCCACTTTCCTGCTGATTCATCGTGTTCCTATTGTACTGGGGACAAGGAGGAGAGAAGGACATGCGGAGGCTGTGAGTGAGGGGACAAAGACTCAATCAATAAGGCAGAGACATGGGTGAGCACGTGTGTTCATCTCTGTTCTTGCATGATTTAGCACGATAGCTTGCGTGAACATAGTTGACTGTTGCTTTGATGAGAAAGGGCTTTTGGAACTTCAATATTCATCCTGTTAGATGTTGCTAATATAAGAGATAGGACGGTACTAAGGGGAAACTTTTGTGGTCAGACAAACATAGGTTCAACTGTTGGTGCCCTGGCCTATTGGCTGTGTGCCCCAGGAATATCAATTAACCTCTCTGAGCCTCAGTTTCTTCACTTGAAAAATCAGGCTACGAACACTATAGGAGGCGGATGGTCAGTGGGATGTGGAAGCATGGAGAGGGTCACTAGGGAGAGGCAGGCTGGGCAGCCAGGTGGAGGCCTCTCAGGGCCACAGTTAACTTGGCAGATTTGTCACAGGTTTGGTTCAGTAGTGCAGGCTCAAGAATCTGATGTCACACACTGTGAGGGTGCTGATTTTTTCAGGGTCCAATTAGCATTAGCCAGGTTCACAAAAACTGATGTATAAACCAGAGTGCCAAGTCACCAATTCAAAATGAGAAACTCAGTCACTCAGAGGGCCAGATGCTCCCATCCCCAGTCGATGGGTGAGTGCATGGGAAACTTGGCTGAGCAACAGGAGACCTGACCAATTATATTAAACGGTCTATTATCTGCTTACTCCTTGAGTCCATTTCCCATGACTCTCCTGTCCCCACACCACAGTCACACCAAGAAGCTTTCCGTGGACATGCCACATTGTCTATGGTGCACGCTTGTTGGATCCCCACCCGGCATCATTTCCTCTCCTAATAATGCTTCCTAATGATGCCCAAATTTTTATCCAGGCCTCACACACACATCCCACAGGCTTCCGGAGGACTGATTCTACTCCTAGCTCCTGCTCCAGTCTGGACCATGGTTGGCCAAAAAATCCATAAAAAATTCCCTAACTCAGGTAAACTATCGATCGGGGAAGATTTGTGACTTCGCTTGACCCGGTCAGGGTGGATCTCAGGAATCTTGCTGGAAATGTGGGGGCAGAGTTTTCTCTTCTGGCCTCTGTAGTTTGTGGATTTTCTCCTGAAACAGCTGCCACCAACTTGCCTCAGTCAAGAAAGCTAAGGATGAAGCTGACACACACAGGAAGGCAGAGTCCAGAAAATCATGAAAATAGGGCTAAAGTCCTGATCAAGCCATACCTGAAGCTTAATTCCTCTAGACAAAAGGTTCTCAATTTAAGGGTGTGAGTAGGTAAATATTACTGCCCCTTTGGACATTTTAGAAATGTATAGTGTTCTTCTGGTTGTCACAGTGATTGGAGAAGTTATTGGTATTCAGTTTACAGAAATGTCAGACATTCTGCAATGTGTGGACAATCCCACATGACAGAGGATAGTCTATGCAAGACTTGTGTATGTCTTACCCAACAAAAATGTTAGTGAAAATCCTGTTGTTTTAGTTTAGACCTCTCCTTGTCAGCCCCATCCACAAGGGGGTGACAGGAGCCCCTTCTCCCCTTCCCATGGCCCCTGTGCTTGCCTTTATCATCACGTGCACCTCACAGTTTTGAGAAGTGTCTCCCCCCACTCCCAATGCAAGCTTCTTGAGCACAGAAGCTGTGACACATTCCTTAAGCTTAACAGAGCTCCAGGTAGGTCGTAGGAGCTCAACAAATCTTCAGTAAAAATATGGCAGGCAGATGGACAAACCATTTGTCCTCCAGTTCTCTATGTCCTGTTCCCTACTGAGACTCACCCATTTTCTTCTGGTCTGTGATTTTTAACCACAGCCTGGTTCTCCAGCTGCCTGTTGGTTACGTGAGTTCCCAGATACTTTTCCAGTGAATCCCTGCCCTCACTTCTGCCCTGGGTTCCTACTCCTTTCTCCATGGCTTCCTTCCTCCTATTTCACCCACCAAATCTTCATCCTCACTGCCCCCATCCCTGAACGGAACCATGGGATTCCCCACCCTGCCCGCAACACACATCTGACCAATGTCCACATCTGAGCCCCTGGTACCGGGATGCTGCCCTCATTCCAGGAGGGGAGCAAGGGGAGCTGCCCAGCCTGGGGGAGAGCAGGCTGTTGGAATTTCCTGGTAGGTATTCCAGTCCTGTGAAGTAGATCTGAAATCTAGAGAAGCTATTTGATTAAGACTCATGTTCATTTTTTCATAGGTACATAAGTTTCAATTTTATTATCCAAAGCCATATTTAGAAAGGAATTCTTTTCCAAGTTCAAAAGGAGCCCACGTTACTGTGAGAATCAGCTTCAGTTTCCTCCTGCTCTGCCCAGGAGCACACCTGGATCTTAAAAGAGCAACGTTAATCTTTAATGACCCCTTGTATTATTACCCTGGGAAGGGCTCCAAATCAGTGAACTTCTTTTGGTGGCAGGGAATGGAGGGATTATCTAACTCCTCTTGCCACAGTGATGACAATAACCAGCAATATGCACTGAGCACTTGCTCTGCGATCCCTCAGCCCTCAGCACATCACAGCGACGGTGTCATTCGCTGTCCCAACAATTCCATGCACTGGGCGTAATAATCCTTTCTTCATCAACACAGAAATGGAGCCACAGAGGGACTTCTTGGATGATAACCCCTGAAGAAAGAAAATAAAAAGGTAAAAGGAGAAGGAGGGAAGAATGCGGGAAACGTTATAGAATGGCACAGCAGCAACTCCTAGAAAAAAATTAAGATTGCCTAACAATGCTGATCCAGAATCAGGAACAGAGGCAGGGCAAAGGCTTGCATGTCAGAGAAGGCACATTTTATCATCCTCATCATCATAATGATATTGTGTTTCTTTAATGCATTCACTGGACAACTAAAGAGAACTATATGTTGTCTTTTCCCCCAAACAATAAACAAACTTCCTCTTAGGAAAAGGGAACTACGAAAACAAGTTAACACAAACACACTATTCTGGAAGAGCACACGTGACATTTCACTATCCTGCTGGAACTTCAGAGACGGTGGAGTTGGCCTGTGGTGAAGGAGGGAGGAAGGACATTGGCGGAGGATTTGGTTTGGAGGCCTCCAGGCAGGGCTCAAGGTGGCTGCACCGCGGCCTGCCACGGCCACTCAGCACTCTGCTCCCTCTGGGCCGCACTTTCCAGGGCCCTGCGCATTAAGCAAACGCACAGAAGTAACACACAGAAGGCTTCGTCACAGGCCTCTGGTGCTCAGTGCCAGCACTGCGCTGCTTGTGGCCCTGAACATTCGCTCTATTGACTAGCCCTGTTCAGGCCCCAGAGAAATGCTTCTCCACGTCTCTTGCCCTGTGTTTTCAAAACAGAAAGTGACTGTGCCTGAGCGTTATGGTTTGTGGGTTGTATCACTGCCACCACTGGAGATGGACACTGTTTTTGGAGTGTGGGAAGATTTGAGCAGTGGAAGAACTTAGATGAAAGACAAATCAGTGAACTTCAAGTCCTTCACAGCGAGAATGCAATGTATTCTTGTACAATGAAGCATCATTCCTGGGTAATGTCAAATATCCGTTTTCTTTTTTTTTTTTGAGACAGAGTCTCACTCTGTTGCCCGGGCTAGAGTGCCATGGCGTCAGCCTCGCTCACAGCAACCTCAGACTCCTGGGCTCAAGTAAATTATCCGTTTTCTTACTTCTCTTTGGCTTCCCACATGTGGCTCTAGAGGCCTTACTGGTGCAGTGTCTGCCATAGTCGCACATGCCGGCATGGGGTATTTGGCAATATTAAACCTCTCTCTTAAATTTGTATATACAGTCAATTCTCACTATTTGAAGTAGCCTTGCTTGTTGTGTGTTTCTGTTTAGACATCTTTTAAAATATATTGTTGCACTGTATATTTCAAAATAGTTAGAAGAGAATTTTGTGTGTTCTCACTACAAAGAAATGGTAAATGTTCGGGGTGATGGATTTGCTATTTATTGTGTCATGACTTGATCATGACACAACGCATTAATATATATGTATTGAGACATCACATTGTGCCCATAAATGTGTACAATTACTACATGCCAATTTAAAATAAAATAAAACAAATAAAAATAAAATACATATTTTTGATTCATTAACAGTGAACTCATGGCCAATAGCTCTGTAACTCATACCCGAATGAAGCTTATCTAACACACACTATTAATGGAGCACATTGCAGCCTCTTGCACTTGGTAGCACTGCACAGCACTTTAGCACTGTGCCTGGGGGCCACTTTAAACAGTGTAATCACTTACGAAAGGCAAACAAATTTAAAAAAAGGTGGCACTAAATAGACTAAGGAGAGGACACGTGGTTACAGTATGAGAGGTGAAACAGGAAGGCAGAGTGTCACCTTGTTTGATCTCAGCTTAGAAATGCATGGGGAGGGTGACAAATTTTTCACTGCCCTGCACATACCTGCAAATGACCTACGAAGCACTGAGGATCAATTATGAGGTTACAGGGAAATTTTAGTGAGGTAGCAAATTTGTCAATATACAATCTGTGAACAATGAGGATGAATAGCATGGGGATCTAGATGCGACTCATGAAGTGATACTCATTTTTTATATTATGTTAACTAGTTGAGGGTGAAACGCTAAAATTGTAAATAGCTTTATTTTTATAAAAAGATGTCATAAGATTTAACTACATTTTCAATAAAGTAAATAAAAAATTTCATCTTTGGCGGGGCATAGTGGCTCACGGCTGTGATCCTAGCACTCTGGGAGGCCGAGGCAGGAGGATCACTCGAGGTCAGGAGTTCAAGACCAGCCTGAGCAAGAGTGAGACCCCTGTCTCTACTAAAAAATAGACAGAAATTAGCTGGACAACTAAAAATATATAGAAAAAATTAGCCGGGCATGGTGGCGCATGCCTGTAGTCCCAGCTACTCGGGAGGCTGAGGCAGGAGGATTGCTTGAGCCCAGGAGTTGGAGGTTGCTGTGAGCTGGGCTAATGCCAAAAGTTACTGGCAGTGTCTGCTCAGGCAGAGCACAAGCGTATCTTGTTACCCAGCAGTGTCACCCCTAAGGGTACACATGACAGAAATGCGCACACACGCTCACCAACAGACATACGCGACTATTCACAGCTGCAAACCGGAGGCTGCCTGAATGTCCGTCCCTGTGTGGTAGAACGGATGAGTGAGTCGTAGCATGTTCCAATGAGTAGTGAAATGCGAATGAGAAGACCAGAGCCACACGAACAGCTTGGACACTCTCGCGAAGGTCGTGCTGAATGACAGCAGCCAGCCCAAGAGGGCACATTTACATAAAGCACCAAAACACGCAAAACTAACCTGCGGCAACCGATGAGGTCGGGATGGTGCTTTCTCTTTGCAGGGTTTTGACGGGAAGGGCTGCGAGGGAGGCTGCCGGGTGCTGGAACGTTCCTCGTTTCTTTTTTTTCTGCTCTAAGTGCCGATGACGTGGAGATTCCAATTTGTGAAAAACCATCAAGCTGGACATTTATCACTTGTGCACAGAACCGAACACTTACGATTTACGCTTAAAATAAAATCTCACAGCAAGATATTCTATGTTTTCCAGTTTATTTTTGATTATATCTGGAGAGGCAAATTTTACACGATAGCTTCAGACCCACCATTGTACGTTAACCGAGTTTTACACGAGCCGTTTGAAAAAAGATCTAAAAATGTGCTTCGTTATTGGTTTATATGACATTTATCAAGCACCAAGGCTGTGCCGAGAGCTGTACAGCAAACGTAGAAAGACAGTCCTTGCCTCCGAAATACCCTTCCTCTGGGGTCTCCCGCGTAAGGCTTCACCTTGCAGTCCACACTCTTTTATTCATAAGGCATAAATAAGGAGTTTGTTGCATTTCTCATTGTTACTTAATAAATAAATATCTAATACCCTTTCCCCCAAGTATAGCAACTACGCATATCTTTGCCTTTAAATACAAATTTCCATAGTACAGTATGCAGTATATATTGATTTGGTATTCACACAATTGACGACAATACCCTTGCAGGTTGGTTACATGAATAATACGAAGAAGCATGTTGAATTTCAACACTCACAGATTTTTATACCACGTAATGGAACCGTTTGTTGTTGGCAGAGCTTTTTCTGTTTTTTTTTTTTTTAAAACAAACAAACAATAACAAAAAAACAAACAGGGTGCCACTGCCTGTTGTCTTAATAAATCGTAAAGAAAACCAGCACTGCCTTGATTCCAACGGGGGTATCGGAAGCACGGCACAGACGCTGGGAACGGTGGTTTTAGCACGTCTACTAGACTAGCCTTGCAGGTACCGACCACATAGCCGCATGCCCTAAAGTGCTAACAGTCTGTGGTCGGCGAGGAACAGACGGTGTGAGCATGATTCACTGTATTTGCAGGTTGAAGAAGGGAGTACTGGTGTCAACTGTCTGAAATCTGTGAGCCAGGGATCTATTTATTTTTGCTTTTCTGCAAGGCCGTGTTCGAAACAAATTCGGATTAGGAAAGAGGATGAAGTGATTCTGAACTTAACGATTGGCTAGGGACGTTTCGTTCTAAAATAATCCCTCAAATGAGGACATCTGATCGTTTGTTTCTAGAATGCAAGAAAAGCAAAGGGAGTTCTGATACTCCGGCGATTTCAGACTCGGGCAGAAGGCCCCGGACAGCAGTGGGCGGACCCACACACGGGAGCTCCTCGCAGCGGGGATGGGCGGCAAGTTCCAGAGGGATGGACCAGTGTTCCCCTCCCAGCCCGACTCCGTCTCGGGGCTCAGGAAAGGCTGGAGCGAGCTCGGAGCCGGAGGCAAGAAAGGACCCGACCGCGAACTTTACCTTCCGTAGACCCCGAGACGCCAGGCGTCTGCGAGTGTCCGGGCATCACACAGACCCGCGACCTCAACGCCAGACTCGTTGAGAAAACCAGAGAAAACCACGTCACCATTGGCCCTCACTGTCCAGCGCCCGGAGGCCACCAGGTCTGGACGTTCCCATGATGTGACAATGACGTTGAGTTGGGTTTTAAAGCTACCCTGGACTTGGGGCAAGACTGGGGATTCCTCGGACTGCCTCTCCCGGTGTGAACAGGGCAGAAGAAAATTCCAGAGTCCTTTCAGTGCCACCTGTGTGGCGGGGCCGCTAGTCGTGCCCCCAGGTGGCCAGGCACGTGGCCACACGGCCCGTTGGGAGCCCACTCGCCCCAGGGCAGTGGCAGAAGTGGTTTGGTTGGTCCGGCCCCCGGGACCTGCCTGTCAAAAGGAGGAGCCAGGGTGGGATCTGACAAGGTTTTCCTTATCCCAGGTAAGGGCTCTCCATCTCCTACAAATCGCAGAGCAAACAGGTTGGGAACCGCCTACCTCTGATGCTGGGCAGGTTAGTGACCGTGACGACGGGGAGGGTGGCGGGATCGGAACGTGGCACAGAAGAAACAGTCTGTGGCTTCGGGGGTGGGGGGAGGTGGGACAAGGCAGTTCCCAAAGGGGGTAACAAGTGTCCTCTTTGGGATGAAAGAAACAACCTTATTCAATGTGCCCAACCCAAAACAGAGCACCGAAAGGCTAAAACTCTGACGACGGACAGTAATATATATATATATATGATTTTTTTCATTTTCAATGATCAATCCTCAGTGTTCCATACTAAGGCTTAAGTTTTCAGTCACCTAATTGAAAATCCGTACACGAACGTGGTGATATAAACAGATAGCATGAAGACCTCTACAAGTAAAGGTGAACTACAGGTGAAAACATCCACCCCTCGTTGGCCAACATCATAAAAATGTATTCGCTACTCCTTAAGGATGGACGATAGGACTAGACACAGCAAGCTAAGCGTTATCTGGAATTTTTTAGGGCGGATGCTGGACTCCTATTGCCTTAAAAATTGAGATGCTTCCCCAAACCTCTCCTGTAGGAATTCAGTACGTCATCCAGAGCAACTATTCTTATAATCGAAACTTTTTTAAAATCCCACCTTGTTATCAAAAAAATATTAAGGTAGCTAGCTCTGTCGATCACTTTTTCCTTTGACCTGTAACCACACGTTAGAATCGGATGCCGGCAAGAATTCTCCCTGCGCCGTTATCCTCAAAGCACCACTCGGCAGGTGGGAACCGAGATCGAATTCTGATGGAATTACAACAGCTTCCTGCACACTGGAGAGACGTTGCTCTCAGGTTGTTTAACAGAGACGACACTAAATAGACATCAGGTGCTTAGATAGACATGTGGTTAGATAAACGGTTAAATAGATAATATTTTTTTGCACTGCTGACAAGTATCCGGAACCCTGGAGTCGGTGTTGGGTGGCTGAGAAGACCTCGGTGTGTTTATCCTGTTACCGAACGTGGCCGGTATCAGTGGTGCATGAAGACCACGGTTTACAGATAAAGTGTCAAGGTGTAGCCATTGTCCCTACTCCCCAAGGCACGAGGACAAGTTCCAAACTCTTCAGCTCACGTACGAGGAGCCGGGCATCTGGCACCACCGAGAGACAGAAAGTCACAGAAGCGAGCCCCTCACCAAGCAGGGACGGGAGGTCCTCCGTGGTGGCCGTGACCTCAAGCAGCATCCCCACACTGGGGGCTGGGGACAGGAAGGTCCCCCGGCCGGAACGCCGTGGCCCGTTGCGCGGCGAGAGCTCAGTCCACGCCGGCTCTGGTGGCCGGCCCCTCCCACCCGGTGCACAGGGAGCGAGGTCTGGGACGTTTCCACGGAGATCCGCGATGACACGGACGTTCCGTGGCGTTGGCGGCGAAAGGGCAAGAGCGAACACGTCAGTAGCCCTTGGTAAAAGTCGGCGGGGAAGGGACGACACCCTCCGCGATCACACACACCTGCTCCTTCCCCGGCGATGGTCTGCAAACGAACACCAGGGAAACGAGAGCCCCCTCTGCTACTCTCGTCTGCTGTCTCCCCCGGCTGCTCCCAAAGAGGCGTGTGCCGAACACCTTCTGCACAACTTATTCCCCGCCACGAAACTTCACCAAAACGGAAAGAGTCCAATCAATCCCCCTTTCTGTTTTTTCGCTTAGCATATTCGATTTGCATTTACCGATAGTCCGTCACGTTCCTTTGGTAGGAAAAGGTACTGCACTTGCACAAACGCACCCGCGTGTGATTGAGTCCAGCCAGCACGGGCAGGCAGGTTTCTCGCCGGGACGTGTCCTTCCGGAAGACCGCCTTCCGCGGCGGCGGCGGAGAAGCCGCTGCGATTTCATCTCTGTCTCAACAACCCGCTGCCGCACTGCCGGATGTCGCGGACGCAGAGGAGGACGTCAGTGGCGGTGGCCACGTGCGGCGCTGCGTCGGGCGCTCAGGACTTCATCGTGCAGATGGGCACCACGATGACCAGGATGACCGTGCAGGCGGCCGCCGCGATGAGGGCGGCCATCTTGCACACCTTGGCGCGCCTGAACTCGGCTTCCTTGCGCTTGAGCAGCGAGTCGTAGCCTGGGGTGTAAATGTCCTCCACCCAGTACTCCAGGTTGTTCGGGTTTAAAGATTCTTGCGTCTAAAAGCGAAGAGAAGACGTTAGAGTTGCGGCGAATACTTGGAACCCAGTCAAAGGCACTGTGGCAGTCGCCACTCCCGAGACACCCGGGACTCGTCTGCCCCCGGGCTGGAGGGGACGGTGTCAACGGACACGGCCCCACCCCCTCCCCAGCTCACCAAAAAGCCCCTCCCCAGCTCACCAAAAAACCCCTCCCCAGCTCACCAAAACGGCCACGTTGGATTTGACACAGGGACACCCAGGGCCTTCTACCTGTGGGGCCAGGACTCGAAGGATTCTAGGTTCCAGGGGCGTGCAGTCACTAGAAACCACTAGAAATATTGTCTACCGACAGGCACTAAGAACCAGTGTGCTTGGAGCGAGGCCATCGTATCACCCTGAGTCAGTTCTCTCTTCTCAGAGAAACTTCACTGAGAATCAAAGAGAATTCACTGAGAATCCAACATCAGCAGTTCAGACAAAACATCGAATATTTCCACTTCCAGCGTCCGTCTGAGCAGGTGAGGCCGCCACTCACAGCCAAGGTCTGCAGACCTGTGGCCGGGGGTCCCGCCCAGGCCGCCGTGGTGATGAGTCTGGACTCGGAGGGGCGGGGGGGGGGGGTTCCCCAGGAAAGGCCCCCATGGACGTTTGTTTCTGGTCTCCCTGAGATTCACGAACCGTTTGCAGGAGAAACCTCATATTTAACCGGCATTGCCCGTGAATCCCACTCTGCGTCGATGGTGAGAATCCATCTGCACGAGGAAAGGCAGCGTTCTCATTTTATGGCAGACGTGTAACAACGCGTCACGTAAAAGCAAGGACAGGCTGCCATCCCAAGGGAGGCCACCTGCATCTCCAAGCACAAACAGAACACCCACTTGGAAGATCTGCTTACGTTGTTTAACGCTCATAGACGTGGGCGCATTAAAAACCACACGCACACACACACATACGAGCACAGGCTCAAAAAGCAAATCCTTCAAAACACACACAAAAAAGTCTGGGTGAACGTGTTATTGGGTGAACGTGTTATTGGCGGAACGCCGATGATTCTAACGCGTGCCAGTGATTCTCCGCCTGCCCTTCCAGGTCCGTTCTCTGGTCCCTCCCGCTTGGCCCCGTGCCCCCAGGATGATGAGCCCCACGAACCCATCGCAGGGGCGTCCCGCCTTCCGGCTCCACTAGGGCTCAGCCAGTGGGGTCAGCAGGGGCGCGGCTGGGGCGTTTCTGCCGCTCCTCCCTCGGGGCTGCAGTGCGGCCACCACCGTCACGGCCACCAGGCTGGTCTCGGTGCTTCTCTGGTTCCCACGTCCCCTCGGCCCTGCGCACACCACACCAGCCCCTCCTGAGCACTTCCGTGTCACCCCGTGCTGTGTCCCCCAAGGCCATCACCCAAGGGCAGCCACGCGCCCCTCAGCCCGGCCGCTCCTCCCAGCGCTGAGAGTCTTCCGGACCCGACCTGCCGCCTGTCTCTGCGCAGCCCGGGTACTGAGAACGGTGCTCCCGTTTTTAAACAGTTGGAAAAAAGTCAAAAGAAGAAGAATGTTTTGTGACGTGTGACAGTTACGAGGAGTGCAGATGGCAGTGTCCCGCAGAGAAGGTTTATCGGAACGCAGACACGCCCCTTCACACGCAGACCGTCCACGGCTGCTTCTGAGCTGCGGCGGCAGAGGGAGCCGTCGCGACAGGCTCACAGGGGCCTGGAGCACTCGCCGTCTGGCCTGGAGCACTCACCGTCTGGCCTGGAGCACTCACCATCTGGCCTGGAGCACTCGCCGTCTGGCCTGGAGCACTCACTACCTGGCCTGGAGCACTCACCGTCTGGCCTGGAGCACTCACTATCTGGCCTGGAGCACTCACCGTCTGGCCTGGGCACTCACCGTCTGGCCTGGAGCACTCACCGTCTGGCCTGGAGCACTCGCCGTCTGGCCTGGAGCACTCACTACCTGGCCTGGAGCACTCACCGTCTGGCCTGGAGCACTCACTAACTGGCCTGGAGCCCGCACGGTCTCG
>CAUYPO010029717.1:0-11114 GCA_963574435.1 Cheirogaleus major | reverse complement strand
AGAGCAGAACTAAATGAAATAGAGGACAAAAAAACTATATGGAAGATTTATAAAACAAAAAGTTGATTTTTGGAAAGAATAAAGAAAATTGGTATGCCTCTTGCTAGGTTAATGAGCAGCAGAAAAGAAAGGATTCTAATGATATCAATCAGGAATGAAAAAGGAGAAATTACAAATGATACCATGGGCATACAAAATATAATCAATGAATAATATAAAAATCTCTATGCACATAAACTTGAGAACGTGGAGGAAATAGACAAATTCCTAGAAAAACGCAGCCTTTCTAGGCTTAATCAGGAAGAAATAGAATTCCTGAACAGACCAATATCAAGTCCTGAAATGGAACCAGCAATAAAAAACTTCCTAAAAAGAAATGTCCTTGACTGGATAGTTTGATATGTGAATTTCATCAGAACTACAAATAAGAACTAGTGCCTACCATGCAGAAATTATTCCACAACATCGAGAAGGAAGGAATCCTCCCAAATTGTTTTATGAAACAAACATTACCCTGATACCAAAACCAGGAAAGGATAAAATAAAAAGAAAACTACAGACAAATATCCTTTATTAATATAGATGCAAAAATTCTCAACAAAATCCTAGCAAAGTGAATTCAGGGGCTTACCAAAAAATAGTCTATCATGACCAAGTGGGCTTCATCCCAGAGATGCAGAGATGGTTAACATACATAAATCTATAAATTTAATTCAACACATAAATAGAAGTAAAATTAGAGACCAGATGATCCTTTCAATAGACACAGAAAAAGCATTCAACTATATTCAGCACCCTTTTATGATAAGAACGCTTCACACAATAGGCATAGACAGGACTTACTTAAAAATGATAAAAGCCATATATGACAAACCCACAGACAACATCATATTTACCAGGAAAAAATGAAAGCATTCTCACTTACACCTGGAACCAGACAAGGTAATCCTCTATCAGCACTTCTATTCAACATTGTGCTGAAAGTTCTAGTCGGAGCAACCAGACAAGAGAATGAAATCATGTGCATCCAAATGGGGGCAGAAGAGGTGAAATTATAACTCTTTGCTGATGATATGATCTTATATCTAGAAAACTCCAAAGATTCTTCAATGAGACTACTAGAATTGATAAAAAAAAAATTCACTGAACTCTCAGGTTACAAAATCAATGTATAGTGATTTGTAGCATTCCTATTCACCAACAACAGTCAAACTCAGAAACAAATCAAAGATCAAATTCCTTTCACAATAGCAACAAAGAAAATAAAATACCTAGAAATATATTTTACTAAGGAGGTGGAGGACTTATACAGGGAGAACTATGAAACACTGAGGAAGAAAATAGCAGAGGACATAAACAGGTGCAAAACCATAACATACTTATGGGTAGGCAGAATCAACATTGTTAAAATGTCTATGCTACCCAAAGTGACCTACTGATTCAATGCAATCCCAAGTAAAATACCAATGTGTTTTTTACAGTTCTAGAAAAAAATAGTTCTACACTTTGTATGGAACCAGAGAAGACCCCGTATAGCAAAAGCAACCTTAAGCAAAAAGAACAAATTTGGAGGCATAAATTTCCCAAACTTCACACTATACTACAAGGCTATAGTAACCTAAACAGCATATTACTTGCACAAGAACTGAGACATAAACCAATGGAACAGAACTAAGAACCCAGATATAAAACTGTACTCATATACCCATCTAATCTTTTATAAAGCAGACAAGACATACACAGGGAAAAATCCTCATTTAATAAATACTACTTGGAAAATTGTACAGCCTCATGTAAAAGACTGAATCAGGATCAACATCTCTTACCTATCATAAAATCAACACACAGTGCATAACACACCTAAACCTAAGTTATGAAACTATAATAAGTCTAAAACAAAATGTTGTAAAATCTCTAATAGATATTGGCCTAGGAAAGAAATAATGAATAAGACATCAAGGCAATCATAACAACAACAAAAATAAGTAAATGAGACCTGATCAAATTACAAAGCTTCTACACAGCCGAGGAAACTATCACAAGGGCAAACAGACAACTTACAGAATGGGATAAAATATTTGTATGCTACACATCCAATAAAGGGCTGATTACTAGAATCTATATAGAACTCAGGAAAATCAGCAAGAAAAAAAAATCAAACAACTACATTAACAAGTGAGCAAAAGAGATTAACAGACATTTTTCAAAAGAAGACAGTCTAACAGGCAACAAATATATGAAAAAATGAACAACATCTCTAATCATCAGGGAAATGCAAATAAAAACCAAAATGAGATATCACTTAACTCCAGTTTGAATGGCTTTTATCAAAAAGTCCCAAAACCATAAATGTAGGCATGGATGCAGAGCAATGGGAACACTCCTACAGTCCTAGTTAAAAGAATTAAGCAAAAAAAAAAAAAAAAAAAAACACAAAAAAAAAGGAAAAAAATCATCCAAATAAAAAAGGAGTAAATAAAATAAACTCTTCCCTGTTTGCATATGACATGATATAATATGTAGCAAACCCAAAGAACACGAACTAGCAACTGTCAGTACTAATAAATAAGTTTAGCAAAGTTTCTGAATACAAAATAAACATATGAAAATCAGTTGGATTTCCATACACTAATGACAGTTGTGTTTCTATACACTAAAAACCAACTGTCAACATAAAGAAATTGAAGTCACAAATATATGGAATGTTATCATGCTTTCATGGATAGACTTAATATTGTTACTTAATATTGTACTACCCAAAGTGATCTATAGATTCAATGTAATCCTCATCAAGTTTGCACCGATATTTTTTACAGAAAAAAAAACCCAATTCTAAAACTCATATACCTTTAAAGACAATGAATAGCCAAAGCAATATTAAGCAAAAAGGAACAAATATGAAGGCAATACAATACGTGATTTCAAAATATATTACACAACTATAAGAATCAAAACAATGGCGTATTGCATCAAAACAGACATGGTAGACCAATTGAATGGAATAGACAGCCCAGAAAAAAATCAATTCATTTATGGTCAATTGATTTTCCATAAAAGTGCCAAGAACATACAAGTGGGAAAGTACAGTCTATTCAATAATTGGTGCTGGAACAACTGAATATCCACATGTAAAACAATGAAATTAAAACTTTATCTCACATCATATACAAAAATCAAGTCAAAATTGGTTAAGGACTTAAGCAAAAGACCTGAAAATTTAAAAGTATTAGAAGAAAACCTAGGGAAGCTTCTTGACTGGGAACATTTTTTTTTGATTGGTCCCCAAAAGCATAGGTGACAAATACAAAAGTAGACAAATGGAATTTCATCAAAACCAAAATTTCTTCACAGCAAAGCAAACTGTCAATACAGTGAGGAAACAATCCACCAAATGGGATATATTATTTGCAAATCATACATCTGATAATGCATTAACATCCAAAATATAAAAAACAACTCAGCTCCATCGCAAAGAAACAAGCATATTTAAAAGTAGGTATAGGGCATTGAAACACATTTTTCAAAAGAAGATATACATACAGCCAACAGGTATATGAAAAAATACTCAATAACATTAGTTATCAGGGAAATGCATATAAAAAGCACAATGAGATATCACCACAAGCTGTTGAAATGGCTATCATAAAAATGTTGAAAGATAACAAGTGTTGATAAGCATGTGGACAAAAAGGGAGACTTGTATATTGTTGGTGGGAATGTAAATTCATACATCCACTATATAAATCAATATGCAGTTTCCTCAAAAAGTGAAAAATATAACTACCATATGATCCAGTAATCTCACTTCTGGTATTTATCCAAAATAATTGAAATCAGGATGCTGAAGAAATACCTTCTATGTTCATTGCAGCATTATTCACAACAGCCAATATGTGAAATCAGTCTGTGTCCATTGACAGATGGATGGATATTATAGTCTGAATTTGTCTTCCCAAAATTCATGTTAAAACTAAATCATCAATTTGATAGTATTAGGAGGTGGGGCCTTTATGAAGTGATTGAGTTGAGGTGTTGGTCCCTTATTTGTGCCAAGTATGCCATATTAATATCAGATGCTAACAGTGGGGGACCTAGGTGGGTTTATAAAGGAATTCTTTCTAGTATTTCTGCAGCTTTCCTTTATGCCTAAACCGTTCTAAAATAAAAAGTTACTGAAAATTTCAACATTGTAATAAGGTAATATTTCAACTCTGTGAATAAATTAAACAAAAACCTAGGAGAAATGGACAATTTCTGAGATCAATGCAATTTATGAGAACTGCCCCTAGTAGTTGAAAAGCTTAATTGTACCAATTTGGATTAAAGAATTAGAGAAATTTATCAAGGAGCTACCTTAATATGAAACATCAGGCAAGGATGTTTTCACAGAAGACTTATATTATAACTTTAAAGACTAGATAATTTCAAAGCTACTTAAAATATTTTAGAGTACAAAATTTACGAGAAAGTTTCCAAATTTCTTTATGAAGCAATTATTTAATTGATACCTAAACTTGATATAGGGAACACACAATAAATGAAAAATACAGACAAATATCACATTTGCATTTGAATGAAAAATAATGAACACAATATCATTGAATAG
Source organism: Cheirogaleus major (assembly GCA_963574435.1). NCBI lineage: Eukaryota > Metazoa > Chordata > Mammalia > Primates > Cheirogaleidae > Cheirogaleus > Cheirogaleus major. The sequence goes on along the minus strand of CAUYPO010029717.1, from coordinate 6,508 downwards.
GTCATGATGAAAATACATAAAAAAACAATTGTAGTTTATAAAATAAATTCCAGAATGTTTCACTATTAAAAATCAACTAATATATTTCATCATATTCATAAGTCTAAAGGGAAAAAATTCATGTTATTAACTCCATAGATGATGAATAAAACTTTAACAAAATTCAAAAGCCATTTCTAACAAAAATTCTTGAAAAAATATGAATATGCAATAGGTTGATATTTCTTGGAGAATATATATATAATTTCAAATATATATATGTTTAAATTATATATTTTATATATATCCACACCAAAGATATATATATATATATATATATAAAATGCACACCCATATGTCACAAAGATCAGAAAAAGGCAAAAATACCCACCATTTTTTACTCATTTATGTTGTGCTGAAAGGATTAGATACTGGTATTAGATTTGATAAAGTAATTAAAAGCATAACAATATAAAAATAAGAAACAAAACTCTTTTACTTGCAATTATTATGATACAATTCCTTGAAAAACATAGAGAATATTTTTTAAAAAACTTTTTAATTTCAGCATATTACACTGATATGAATGTTTAGGTTACATATGTTGCCTTTGACCCACCTGAGTCAGAGCTTCAAGCATGTCCATCCTTCCGACGGTGGGCACCATACCCATGAGGTGTGTATATGTCCATCTCCTCCTTCCATCTCCCATCTGCCTGACACCTGATGAATGTTATTACTATATGTGCACTTAAGTGTTGATCAGTCAATATCAATTTGATGGTGAGTACATGTGGTGCTTGTTTTTCCATTCTTGTGATACTTTACTTTGCAGAATACGCTCCAGCTCTATCCAGAATAATATGAGGTTCTATATCACCATTGACTTTTGTGGCTGAGTAGAACTCCATGGTACACAGATACCAAATATTATTAATCCACTCATGTATTGATGGGCATTTAGGTTGATTTCACACCTTTGCAATTGTGAATTGTGCTGTTATAAACATTCTAGTGCAGATGTCTTTTTTATACAATGTCTTTTTTTTATTTTTGGTAGATGCCCAGTAATGGGATTGCTAGATAAAATGGTACTTGTAAATTAAAATGTGAATTAGCAATGAGAAATATTTGAAGAAGTAAAACACAGGAAAAAATAGAACCACAATTTGTGGACAACAACAGAGATATTAGATGACATTAATGCCATCAGGCAGGATCTGCAAGGAATGGAGCAACTTAAAATGAAAGAAAAATGAATAGTTATTTGCCAAGGTCAAGGAAGGAGAAATATATCACAGAATCAAGAGGCAACTGGAGAGATTTGATATGGAAAGAAATAGGGACAATTTTTCTGAAGAAAGAAGGAAAAAAAGTATAGTGAAAGTATAGATGAGAGTCAGAGAAAAACAGAGGGATTTAATGCATCCTTACATTTATTTTCTTTGTGAAATAGGAAGTGAGATAATCTGTTAAGTGTGGGAGGACAGGTTGAGGACTTGAAGAGTGTGATAAATGTTTGAAATAGTAGCTGTTAGGAATTTAGTCAGTATAATTATGATTTTTCTCCAAAGTTGTGCATAGCCTGAGATCAGGATCAGTAAAGATCAGAGATTATTTAATTCTGAGTTAAACATTGGAGTAATTTTTCTCTAAATCTTTAAATCTGCTTTGTAATGCCTACAGCATTCAAATCTGTTGTACCAAGAGTCATATCTCCTGGGCTTCTCTTTGTCCCAGGCCTTACAGTTACAAAAGTTGGTTCACCTAAAAAATCAAATAATAATGCTAATAATTAAATTTCAACTGTTTAAAAAGTAGTAAAATGTAAACCCAACACACAACTCATGTATATATTACTGTGTTGGTGAAATAAATGTTCTGTACAATAACAGAAAAAAATCACATTTCTTTTTTTTTTAAATGAAGAACTAAAGTTTAGTCTCTTAATCCCTTAGTTTTTCAATTCCTTCTTAAATGAGAATAAGTCAAATTTTGAAATCATTGAATCTCATAGAATCTTTTTATCTAAACATCTGCAACATATGTTGATTTAAGAAATGTCTATCATTAGTTAATGTCATTGAAAATAAAGTATGCCTTTAGGAAAAAAATATGGTCTTTTAAAGAGCACTCCTAAGTGCATCCTAATTATTAATACTCTCCAAATTCCCTATCTGAAAGATATTTCAAGTGACCAATTCTGTATATTGTATTTTCTACATGAATAAAAATTGTTTCAGTCAGTGTCGGAGTTTGACATTCACAAAATAGTCTTGACATTTCTATTAAATCTCTCTTTATATGAGTTTAATATTTTAAAGAGCATTTTATGCCACTAAAAGAATGAGACTGACAGCTGTGAAAATAAGACTACTGTATTTATTACAAAAAGTAGAGAGGATAAAATTAATATATCAGAAAATGAAGAAAAAGTGCAGATTGGTCATTACTAGTGGTCATATAATCTCAGCAGATTTTCATCAAATCTCTGTGTCAGTGCTTAGAGAGAAATCAGTTTCTTTCTTGAGATGAAAGCATATTTTCTATCAATTAAATTAGTGTAAATGGGAGAAAACAAGTATGATAGAGAAGAAACAAGCATATCTTAAGGGCACAGATGTTCTCTTTACTTTATCAAATATCAGGCAAAATGCAAAAGAGAATAGACTTGATATTAATAATTACAATGGTTATCATCACAGAGACATTTTCTCAGTCTCTTGCATGTAGGATAACTAAGTGGTAAAATCATGGAATGGGTCTCCTTTTTGGTCATTATGTGGAAGAGAAGAGTTCTGTGACTGAGTTAATATGTTAGCATGCTCATTGGACTTGAAGGAGACATAGTTTTATAGTTCTAAACCTGTAACAAACTCATTCTGCAGAATTGAAAAATCTCCTCTCTTTATTACCTCAGCATTACCATCTGTATAATGAAGTAGTGAAAATAAGCTATCCCCTAAAATTCTAACATTCTTTTATTTTTCTCTCTTATTTTTGTATTTTTATTATAATCTAACAATTGATATACTGTGCTATCATCAAACATTTTAGCCTTGGCCTCAACTCTTGTTTCTGTCCCTAGTATCATTTAAACCATAATGAGGGCCAGAGGAGCTTGAATTATAGCAGTAACCTGTTGAGTGACACTTTTGAAGAGATAATAATCACATGTCCTGGAAGATATTTGCTTTAAAACAGTTACCCTTAAGTAAAGTTAGATAGTAAACTTAACATTCAATGGAAGGGAAAAAAATTGACCACCCAATCAACATGAATTCAACCATCTCCCTAAGTATTTACATTTATTTTCTCCATGGTATTTCATAGCACTACCTCAAAAATTAGTTAGACCAAACGTGAGGCATTTCTCTTTATAAGCTTTAAAAAAAAATTTTTAATTAACACATAATTGTACATATTTCTTAGGTACAATATGATGTTTTGATACATGTATACATTGTTTACTGAGCAAATCATGATAATTAGCAAATCTGTCACGTTTAACATTTATCATTTCTTTATTATCAGGACATTCCAAATTCTTTCTTCTAGTTACTTTAAAGTATACATTATTGTTAATTATGGTCACTCTACTGTGCAATAGAACACCATAATTTATTCCTCCTGTCTAAGTATAACTTTGTATCCCTTGAACAACCTCTCCCAATCCCTCTTCTCCCCACCCTCCCCAGCCTCTGTTAACCATGATTCTACTCTCTACTTCTATGAGATCAACTTTTTTAGATTCCATATATAAGTGACATCATGCAGTATTTGTCTATCTCCTCCTGGCTTATTTCGCTTAATGCCCTCCAGGTTCATCCATGTGGCTGCAAATAAAAATATTTCATTCTTTTTATGGCTGAATAGTATTCCATTATGAATATATGCCACATTTTCTTTATTGAGTCATCATTGATGGGCACTTAGATTGATTCTATATCTTGGCTATTGTGAATAGCACTGCAGCAAACATGGGAGTGCCAATATCTCTTTGACACATTGATTTTATTTTCTCTGTACATATGCCCCCTAGTGTGATTGTTGGATCATATGGTAGTTTGGTTTTCAATTTTGTGAGAAACTTCCATACTGATCTCCATAATGGCTGTACTAATTTATATTCATGCCAACATTTTGTATAGGTTCCCTTTCCTTTACGTTCTCACCAAAACTTGACATTTGTCATTTTAATAATAGCTAGTCTAACTGTAGTGAAGTGTATGTCATTGTTATTTTAATTTGAATTACCCTGATGGTTTGTAATATTGAGTATTTTTTATATACTTGTTGATCATTTGTATGTTTTATTTTGAGAAATGTCTATTCAGGTCTTTTGCCCATTTTTTAATGAAATTATTTGTATTTATGCTGTGGAGTTGTTTGTGTGCCTTATATATTTTGGATACTGACTCCTTGTCAGATATATAGTTTGTAAATATTTTCTCTCATTCTGTAGGTTGTCTCTTCACTCTAGCGTTTGTTTGCTTTGCTGCGCAGAAGTCTTTTAGTTTGATATAGTCCTGTCTGTTTGTTTTTACTTTTGGTGCCTATGCTTTTGAAATCTTACCCAAAACATCCTTGCCCAGGCAAATGTCATGAAGTATTTCCTTTAGGTTTTCTACTAGTAGTATCATAGTTTCAGGTCCTACATTTAAATCTTTAATCAATTTTGAGTTGATTTTTGTATACGGTGAGGGATAGGGATTTTAGTTTTATCCTTCTGCATGCAGAAATCCAATCTTCTCAGTACCATTTATCAAAGAAATTTTGTTCAATGTGGATTTTGGTATCTTTGTTAAAAATCACTTTCCTATTGATGCATGGATTTATTTCTGCAGTCTCTATTCTCTTCCACTGATCTATATGTCTATTGTAATGCCAGTACCATGATGTTTGGATTTCTGTATCTTTGTAGGATATTTTGAAGTCAGATAGTGTGATGCTCCCAGCTTTGTTCTTTTTGCTCAAGACTGCTTTGTTATCTGGAGTATTTTGTTGTTCCATATGAATTATAGGATTGAATTTTTTTATTTCTTTAAGAGTTTTGTTGGTATTTTGACAGGGATTGCACTGAATATATAAATCACTTTGGTAATATGGACAATTTAACAATATTAATTATTCCAAGCCATCAACAAGTGATATCTTTCCTTTCATTTGTGTCCTTTTCACATACTTTCATCAATGTTTTATTGTTTTCACCTTCTGGGTCAAATTTATTCCTAGGTATTTTAATATTTTGTAACTATTGTAAATGGATTTGTTTTCTTGATTTCTTTTTCATATGTTTCACTATTAGCACATAGAAATGCTACAGATTTTTGTATGTTAATTTTGTATCCTGCAATTTAACTGAATTTGCTTACTAGTTCTAACAGTTTTTTAGAATTTAGAGCTTTCTATATGCAACCATCCCTCAGTATCCACTGGGGATTGGTTCCAGGATCCGCTATGGATACAAAAATCTGCAGATGCTCAAGTGCTTTATATAAATGTCATAGTATTTGCATATAACCTACACACATCCTCCTGAAAACTTTAAATTATCACTAGATTATTTATAATACCAAAAAATAATGCCTATACATCACTTCATTCATGTATATTCAATGTAGTATTTGGTGCACAGAAAACTTAAGTTTTTTGAACATTGTGAAAATTTTTCCCAAATATTTTCAGTCCACAGTTGGTTGAATCCACGTATGAGGAACTCATGGATGCAGAAGATTGGCAATATAAGATCATGTCATCTGCAAACAGGGACAATTTGACTTTCTCCTTTCCAATTGAGATATATTTTCTTTTTCTTTTCTTTTGCCTAATTGCTCTAGCTAGGAATTCCAGTACTGTGTTGAATAGAAACGGTTAAAGTAGGCATCCTTGTTTTGTTCCAGATCTTAAAGGAAAAACTTTGAACTTTTTCCAATTCAATATAATGTTAGCTGTAGGTTTTTCATATATGGATTATATTGCATTGAGGTACCTACCTTCTATACATAATTTGTGGAGGGTTTTTATGCTAAAGGGATGTTGAATTTTATCAAGTACTTTTTCTGTATCTATTGAAATGGCCATATTTTTTTGTAATTTATTTTGTTAATGCAATGAACTACATTTATTGTTTTGAATATTTTGAACAATCATTGCATCTCTGCAATGAATCCAACTTGATAATGGTGAATGATCTTTTTAACATGCTGTTAAAATTGGTTTGTTAGTATTCTGTTGTGAATTTTTGCATGTATTTTTATAAGGGATATTGTTTTCTTCTTTTGTTGTATCTTTGTCTAGTTTTGGTATTAGTATAATGCTGGACTTCTCAGATGAATTTGGAAAATTTTTCCCCTTCAATTTTCTGGCACAGTTGGAGAAGACTCGGTAGTTCAGCCTCTGTGGAAAGCAATATGGAGATACCTTAGCTCCACTTTAATAAGAGAGAGTGTGTGTGAGTGTGTTTAGATAGTCCATGCTTATGTATTATAGATACACAAAAATTCAAGTTTCTAAATGGTATACATGA
>CAUYPO010029715.1:0-22327 GCA_963574435.1 Cheirogaleus major | reverse complement strand
TCTATTTTAGAATTGTACATTGTAAATTCCTCTATCATTCATTCACTTCAACATACATTTAAGGCTGAAATGAATTTAGTGAACACTTACTGTGTGTGTTATTATTTGCTAGGTACAGAAGTGAGTGAAGAAGTGAAGCCTCTCAAGTGAAGAAGTCAGGCTGAGCTGAAAAGCTAAATACTGCAGAGCTATATGTGAGCAAATTATCTTCTGAAAGTGGAAGTCCATTTTTACAAAATAGAAACATACTGTCCAGTTAGGATCGCCAGATAAAATGTCATATGGGACATACTTATACTAAAAATCATTCATTGTTTATCTGAAATTCATATTTAGCTGGGCCTCCTGTGTTTTCACTCGCCAGATCTGGCAACCCTTTGCCCAGTTCTCCCCATACATTCAGAATGATATAGAGACTGGGAAGACAGGACAGTCCTTCAGGCTCAGAAAGATCCCCTCCCCTCCCCTCCTCGCCTCTCCTTACCCCTCCTCTCCCCTCTCCTCTCCTCCTCTCCTCTCCTCTCCTCTCCTCTCCTCTCCTCTCCTCTCCTCTCCTCTCCTCTCCTCTCCTCTCCTCTCCTCTCCTCTCCTCTCCTCTTTTCTTATCGATTAAAGGATTCAGCCCTGTCCTCCCTACTCCCCAGACCCCACACTCTGGGATTTTCACTGCAGACATTGCTTTTCCCAATACCTGCTGACAGAGAAAATCCCTTGTACATAGTTTCAGAAATGGTGTAGGGAGGCCCTGCTGGGACACAGGGGAATGCCCATGACTCTGTCTCCAGGGAGTAGAAGGGACCTGCATGGCCTGACTCCAATTCTGCTTTGCCCAACGCCCCACCTGTCCAGATTTGCTGCTTGACATATTTATAGTTAAAGCCAAGGCCATGTATGAAAAGATGTGGGCACTCTTCAGTGCTCTTACAGACAGGACAAGCAAAGGTTGAAAACAGGAAATTTGGAATTAACCAGCCTGAATTTCAATTCTTACTGTCATTTACTTGCTCTATGTACCTCAGCAGGTAATTTAACCTTCCTAAGCCTTCATTTTCTCATTGATAACGTGGAAAAGATGACTCAGCGGTGAGTATGATATATACAAGGAACAGTGCTGAATATGTAAGGATATTTGCTCAATAAATGGTGGCAGTTATTGTGAATACTTCTAGGTCCTTTTTGCATCTAGTTTATGACTAGTTTTTTTGTTTGTTTCAGATATGCTGATGCAAACGTTTTTGTGCACTTGACGTTTTATTTTTAGGTTTCAATTTGTTCCTTGGAATAAATCCCTAGGAATAGCATTATTAGATCGAAGACTATCAAAGGGACAGAGTATAGATACTGAGCACAGACTCTGGAGCCAGACCACCTGGGATTACATCCCAGCTGCTCCACTTCCTGGCTGTGCAATTTAGGGCAGGTTCGTTGACTTCTCTGTGCTTCGATAGTGCAGAATTTAAATCAATGTTGGTTGTTACGATGAATATATGATGGGCAGGTTACCTTCTAAAACCATGATAATTTGATTACTGTTTATTTCATCAGACTAAGAGTAGATATTATTCTTCTTTGTGTCTACCATATTTATGAAATGTGTTTTCACATTCTTTCTCTATTTTCTTTTGTCCTAATTTTGTTGTTTCTGTCATATAGTTATTTATTTCTATATTTTATCATATCTGTCTCTTCCATTCTAAAATTTTCTGTTGCTTCAAAAGTCAAAATTTATATTCCATTTGCCTCATCTAAATGACTCCAGCTGTGGCATTTTAGGAAGTGAATGGAGGAGATGTTTTGGGAACAGGAAGCCTTTCTAGCATTCTTTATGTGGTACCAGTGATGAGCAATTTGAGGGCAGTAGCAGAAACCAGGGACTCAGACACCCTCAGTAAGATTGACTTTGAATCTGCAGTAGAATTATTCAAGTAGTAGGATAGGAGAAGAGTGGAAGGAGTATCAGGTTCAGAATCAGAACATCTTTTTGTTAACAGTATGATCTTTGGCAAGTAGACAGAATATCTTCTGGTCTAGGGCAAGTCATTTTCAGACAGCATTTTAAAATTTTGCCTAACTCACCCATATGCTGTCACCAAAGTAAGCACTCTGTAGAGAAGACACTTAAGAAAAAGGAAAGTGTTTTGTTATTTGGGTGATATGGACAAAAGGAATAAATAGAAATGAGACTTACTGCCAAATGGCACATATTTCCACCTCTGTCTCTAGGGTGCACTATCCTCAGGGATAAGCATTTTTGCTTTTGAGATTAATGGAAATGGATGTAATGATTTCTCCAGGACTAGTGGAAGCCCACCTTGCCATCCACAGGAGCTGCACAAGTAGGCAAGGCTGTGTCTCAGGGTATCCCCTGAACAAAATGGATGTGAAGAACAACTGCTGAGCTTCTATGGGGCTCTCCTCCCACTATGCCTCCCAGGTATCGTCTACCAGGTTCAGGGGAACCTCTCACTGGTCCCCTCTTGGGCCCCTGAGACATCAGAACATCATAGTTCGCATTGGTTTATTTCTCCTCATGCCCTACCAGAAGAACAAAGCTCTAATCTTCAGAGGCTCACAGTTTTTATCTATTCGGGAAGACAAGGTTAATGAAGCATATTATTTCCCTGGTTGACTTGAGTTACCTGGTTAATAGGTTTTTAAGCCCAAGCATACTTACTGTCTGAATTCTAAACAGGATAGTCTGCATTCTAGTTCCTTTACAGGGGTAATGTACAAAATGATGTTAGAAATAGAAAAATTGCCAGACACAGACTGACATTTGTTTTACCTTTCCTCATTCTCCAAGGCTAGATAATCACAAATGAAACTTGAATATTCTACACAGCACGCCTGTTAGCTTCTCTCAATCCCAAATTCTTCACTTTTAAAATGGGAATAATTGATGATGCCGATATCTACCCCCTGAGTTGTTATAATTGTTAAGCGAGATAACGTATTTAAAATTGCTTTGTGGATCACTAAAGTGCTTAAAAATATTAATTAGTATTTTTATTAGCTCCAAAATCTAAACCATAATTCCACTCAGTACTAACAGAAACAAGAAAAAGACAAATATTCAGAAACATAGATAGGATGATAACAGTTAAAGCATTTCACTAATATTCATTGAATATACATAAATTATGTACATTTAAATATTAATTCTATTAATTTTTGTTTTATAATTTATTAATGTCTTTTAAAAATCTTATTTAATTCTATTCTTATGTTTCCCTTGGCTTTTTTTGCTTCTCTTTTTCTAATTTCTTAGGCTGAGTGTTTAATTCATCTATTTCCATTCTTTATTATATAACAATGAAAGAATTCAAATAGACAAATTTACCTCTGAATATAACTTTTTCCATATCTCAAGTGTTTGATATGTAGTGTTATTATCATTATTTTCTAAGTGGTTTGTAACTTACAGCTTGATTTTTCCCTTTGATCTAAATTACTTAGGAGAGAATTTTAACATTTTCAGGAAGTTGTACTTTTTGTTCATACTTCTGTTAATAACTTCTACCTCTATTTTATGATGAATGGAGTACATTTTCTGTTTATTTTCCTTTTGAAATGTACTAAGATTTTCTTTGTGGCTTACTATATAATTAATTTTTGTAAGTATTCCCATGAGAACATGAAAAGGAAAAGCGCAGTATTCTAATTTTCTTAGGTGCAGAATTCTACATACTGTATATATTTATTACATTACCTCATTAATTAAATTATTTATCTTCTCTATGTTGAGATATTTTTAAATGAATTATTGATGGATGAACTTCAAGAGAGCATGTATGCCTTTTTATAAGGTGAAGGTTCACAGTTTTTTGAAGTTTGCAAAGGGATCCATGACCCTCAAAATATTAAGAAACTCTGCTTGACAGATCTACTTGATCTGTTAAGGTTTAAGAAAGGGAAATTAAACTACTGAATATAACTTAAAATCAACATTAAAAGTATTATCAAACAAATAAAAACTATAATTATTTTATTAATATATGGGATTACCAAGAAACAGTCCCATTAATATTTACTATAATATTTATCCATCCCTTGAATTGTGCTAAATGGTTTTTGCTTATTTCACTTCAGGCCTTGGAATTGGATTCACAAGGAAGCTGGCATGACAGGGAAAGGGGCCAAGTCACTTTATCAAAATCTATCAGTTCTGGAATAAATTGGCCACACATATTTCATTTTCCCTATGAGTTTTGCACCGGGTCCTTCGCAATCTCCTCTGATGAATTCTCCATCTCTTCTCTGAGTGCTTCCCCTCAGCTGATGCTCTGAGGAGACAGTCCCATTTTGGAAAGCTAATCATGTCCTTAAGGTGAATCGGTTCAAAGTCACATACTTCCTTAAGGGAAATAGGAAAGTAAAATGCATCAATTTCTAGGATGAGCATGACGACCACTTAAAAACCGACAGCCAAATTGCAGATGTACTTGGAACAGGAAATATTAGCTGACAAACAAGTCAAGCATTTTTAAATGATGTACATGAAGAATGTAAGGCCTACCTTATAAAAATTGAAGGGCTCTTAAAAGAAATGGTGAGGGTTGAAATGATAACCAGTGCCCTCCAAAAGTCCTTTATGCCTAATCATCAGAGGTATTAGAAATTCCCTGGGTCGACTTATCCATTTAGGCACACGTACTGTGTTCTTATGTACATGTGGCCCATGACACTTTCAGGGCCCATGAAAATGTCTTAATTTTAATGTATCTTGAAGTCAGAAGAAAACAGACTATAATAATAATGAATATATAATAATGAATCTAGCCTAGATTATATTTGTTTTATATGAATGCAGTTGTAAAATATAATTTATGTTTTTTTTAATGGAAGAAGAGACTCATGAAGGCAAAAGTGCCTGTATCCCATGAAAGTCATAATGGGGTCCTGGAAATAATTACCTATTCAGTATGGTGACTGGTCAGAACCTAAGCAGATGCCTTGTAAAGGCTGTTTGATGTGTGTTTATGCATGATTTTGAGGCACTGGTTAGAGTAGATTATATTCTCCTAGCAGAATGGAAACTGAGACTGATGGCCTTTTCACGTGTGTTTCTTTCTTTCTTTTTTTTTTTTTTTTTGAGACAGAGTCTTACTCTGTTGTCTGGGCTAGAGTACCATGGCGTCAGCTTGGCTCACAGCCACCTCAGACTCCTGGGCTTAAGCGATCCTCCTGCCTCAGCCTCCCAAGTAGCTGGGACTACAGGCATGCGCCACCATGCCCGGCTAATTTTTTATATATATACTTTTAGTTGTCCAGCTAATTTCTTTCTATTTTTTTTAGTAGAGACAGGGTCTTGATCTTGCTCAGGCTGGTCTCGAACTCCTGAGCTCAAACAATCCGCCCACCTCGGCCTCCCAGAGTGCTAGGATTACAGGTGTGAGCCATCACACCCGGCCATGTGCTTCTTTCTTTCTGTTTTCTTTACTCTGGCTTTTTCTCTCCTTAAATTTCTGTAACTTGCTTGTCTCTTGCACATGACCTCGTAGTCCCCAGTCTCAACTCAGCATCAGATCTACCACTGATGTTCAGTCTCTGGCTCTGAGTTCAAACTCTCGAGAGAGAGTATCTGCTATAGCATCCTCTAGTCAGGTGTCCAATGTACAACCAATTTGCTGTAGCAACTGTTTCCCTTCTCCCCAACACTCCTGTGTGGTCCTCAACCCCCATGGTATGTATGCTGGCCCCTCTGCAAGCTGTGTTGGGGCAGCTAATGAAATGTCTTCTACTATCATATAAATCATTATACTCACAACAGAAAACAATCATAGGATGAATGATCTTAGTGGTAAGTAGTGGCCTTATTATAATTATGTGATTGTAATTTCTCATGCCCTTGATTGTCATTTTGCCGTACACTCAACATGTAGAAAATAGAAGGCTCTTCCCCAGGAAATGCCATTTTCGAGACTACGTCCAATTTAGGCATCTATTGGATAAGAGCCCCATTCATTGCATAATCAGGCAGGACTCCTGCCTCGAGACTAAGCCATTCTCTGAAGATGAACAGATAACTGCTGAGCCCTTTTTGCTAGATGAGTGACCTATCTGAGTAAGTATCCCCATCACATACGTTTCTTGTCACTTCGGGACTGTAATAAGCCTTCTTCATTAATGATTATGTATTAGGAACATCTGAGTAGATGTGACTTTAATAGCAAGTTGAACTTTATTTAATTATCACACTGTCAGACACCTTTCTACATTTGTAGAATTTTAATACTTATTGAGCACAGTGTTGTTTCACTATGTTCCCAACACTGAGAAATGATCATTGTTTGAGTTGATGGATATCTCAATTACCCTGATTTAATCGGTACACGTTATTTGTGTGTATCAAAATATCACATGTACCCCATAATGTGTATAATTATTATGTATCAATAAGAAAATGAAGTGTAAGACTTAGAGTTTTTTCCCAAAGAGCCTATATTCCATTTAGAGAACAAGTCAAAGTTTATCTTTGAAATCTTATCACATCATGCTCTTAGCCATTGAAGCACAAAGCTATTCTGACACACTGCGATGACTGTTGTGTCAGAGCTCTGACAGAACAGTCATCGCAGTGTGTCAGAATAGCCCCGCTCCTGGTGGTAAGGGTAAATTATCCCGTCAGGTCGTTGACTCCTTACCTTGCCTACTGGCCTTGGCAAAGGAGCCTGAAAAGACTGGGTAATATCCATTGCTTTAAGTTCAATGGGACCCTTGCTTGTCCCCCAGTAGGAGTATTTTACATCTGGAAATCAGAACTTCTAGACACACAGAGCTTTGAGTTGTGGAAATAGAAGAATGAATTACCCAAGTGGGTCTACTTCTATTACCATTCCTTAGTTCTTGGACCCATCTAGTCTACATATTGGAGACATAGCACTGTAATGTCATTGGATTATGGTATATACTAGGTCTGAAAGGATGAAACCCCATATGCATGAAGCATCACCTCTAATCAGGTGCCTTAACTGTGCCTTCAAAGAGCTGTTCCGTTGCTGCATCAGGCCAACATCTTCTGGGTGGTGCAATATGACATAGGACCAATGGATCCCATGATATGGACCCCTTTGCTGTAAAGTGGGTGCCCTGGTCAATTGCAATGTTATGTGGGATTCCATGTCAATGGATAGGTTACTCCATTTCTTCAGATAGTGGTATTTGCTGAAGCCAGGCAGGCAGGAAAAGCAAATCCATACATGCATCAATTCTAGTCAAAGTGAAATTCCAGGTTCAAAGTGGCCTGAAGAATCATTTTGTCATGAAATGGCTAGTTAGTCTCCTCCAGGATGGTACCATGTTGGGGGCTCAGTCCTGTTCCCTGTTGCTGGCAGATTATGCACTTCACAGCAACAATAGCTATATTAGCCTTGGAGAGGGGGATCCCATATTGTGGGGCCCATGCACAGCCCTGTCCTTGAAAACATGACTCTTCTCATCATGCACCCAGTGTACTGGTACTGGGCTGGCCAAGTCATGCTGCGTACTTGATAGTTTAGAGCGTATTCCATGGTGGATGTTCTCTAGTGTAAATTAACATGCCATGCAAACATCTTCACACTTTGCACCCACTCCCCTAAAGTCCATATACCTGCCTCTTTCCCAGTTCTCCTGGGCTGTGACCTTCCAATCTTTCTCCTTCTAAGTTCAATATGTATATATTTTAAATCTCAGGATGTTCCCCTTTCCACATAAAGTGCACAGCCAGCTACACTTTGTGAATTTTCCCTTTGGTAGAATCTCTTTTCACCGCTGTTTTCTACAGCCACTCTTGATTGAGGTTCTAGTGTAGTAACAGTCCAATTATGGCTTCACCCACGTATAGAGCTGGCTCAACAATCAACCAAGTTCATCCTCTCTCCTCTTTCATCAGCAGGTCACAACAGACGCCCCTTAGTGTGGGATAAGGGAGAGGCACAAGTGCAACAGTGGTGGATGACACGGGAGTCTGACCTGATGACCTGATCATTCAGCTTACTGGTGTCCTTTGGCCATGCTAAGCTGGTCCCAGATGTACCATGTTCACCTTTTGAAGAATTGATTTTGGGGCTGCCAGACCTCATGACTTGGTGAGTCTGAAAGAATCCAGCTCATGACAGGCAGTTCTGGTCACATCATCACTTACATCCCATGGTCAGGCTCAATCATGGCTCTTTTTCAAAGACCGTGTAGTCCTCTGCTGTGGATGGCATGAAATGCTCCAGAACCCCAGTGCTGTATTTTGTAGTTTTTCTTCTGCAGCTTGTCATAAACTTCACATTGCCTCTCTATACGCCAAGGGTACATTAATACCATGAGGTCTGCCGTGTATGGCTTACGTTGTAGGGCTGCTTGTTCCACAGCCTGAACTATTGCAAAACCTTTTTCTACTTTGGTCCCCACTTAAAGCTGGTAGCCTTCCATGTCAATTAGCAAATAGGTTAGAATAATATTTCCCATTGTGGAAGGTGTTGCCTTGAGAGTCTGTGGAGGTCTTCTAGGTGCTGTGCTTCTTTCTTGATGGTGGGGGGTACAAATTGTAATAATTTGTCATTTGCTTTGTAGTGGATATCCCAGCATGGCCCAGACTACTCAACTCCTAAAAACTTTACTGATGTGAATCCTTTGAATCTTTGAAGAGTTTATCTTCCACTCTCTGGTAAACATGTATCTCGCCAAGACTTCCAACTCTTCTGATGTACCACTACTTGCACATCTGGCTCAAATAACAAGATGTCATAAATATGGTAAACTAATATGATTTACTGGGAATGTCCACATAGGCTTGGTCCTTTCAGACTATATTATGACAGAGGATGGCAAGACTGTAAATATACAGTTGCTCCTTGACTTATGATGAGGTTGCATCCTGATGAACTCATCACAAGTTAAAAATATTATAAGTTGGAAATATCATATGTCAAAAATGCATTTCATACACTTAACTTGCTCAACATCATAGCTTAGCCTAGCCTACTTCAGATGTGCTCAGAACATTTATATTAGCCTACAGTTGGGCAAAATCGTCTAACACAAAGCTTATTTTATAATAAAATGTTGAATATCTCATGTAATTTATTGAATACTGTACTGAAATTTAAAAATAGAATGGTTGTATGTGGTACTTGAAGTATGGTTTCTACCGAATGAATATTGCTTTCACGTCATGGTAAAGTTGAAAAATCATAAGTCAAAGACTGTATACTGTTATCTATCCAGTTTGAAATTCAAACTTGAAACTCAACTGGTCCTCCTTCATGATAGGAATGGAAAAGAAAGCATTCATCAAATGAATATCCACCTACCATGTACTCAAAAATGTTAGTTTGCTCTTGCAAAGATACCACAACTAACACAACAGCTGAAACTGGGGCTGCCACTTGGCTGGGTTTATATTAGTCCACTTTCATTCTCTAGGGTTTGTTTTTTTATATATATATATATGGACCAGACTACTGAATTAAATGAAGAGAATGGGATAGGGGCCGCCATCTCTGTATCCTGTAGGTCTTTAAGGGTACACTTATCTCTGCCATTTTCCTTATCCACTGATATTGTTTTGATTTTAGAATCTTAGGTAGGAGAAATGAAGCTTCAGAGGTTGCCATTTGGCTTTCCCCATTGCAATAGCTGTTACCCCACAGGCAAAAGAGCTAATGTGGAGGTTCAGCCAATTGCCAAGGGTGTCCATTCCAATGATATATTCAGGGACTAGGGAAATGACCACTGGGTGGGTTCATGGAGCCAGTGAATACACAAAGACTCCATTTACACTTGACCCCATATAACCCCAATCTAATAAAGGGGCTGGAATGTTATAGTTGCAACAGAGGCCTCACTTGATCATGTGGGTATCCATGTCAACTTAGATTGCGTGCCCAAAAATCCTCGAAATGTCTGGGTGTTGTCCTTTTAATATAAAGTAGCCTGACTAAATGGCTGTAGATCCCTTTGAGGAAGGACTGGGGGAATGATTGCGCTCATATACTTGCCATAGTGTTGTAGGTGCTTTCCTAATGAGGAGTTGGCCTCTCCTTTATCCAATGGGTTGATTGAGTGAAAGTTGGGTCTGAACAGGGATGGCCCTTCAGAGATGATCTAATCAAAGCAGGGCACTTATGGGCTTTTGTACTGACATATTGACCAGATCTGGGCTGCTTCTGAGGAGGAGCCATAAATTTGAGCAAAGCATCTACCTTCAACTGAGTGCAGTCTCTGGAGAAGGCCTACAAGCTGTTAGCTGGCAGCACTACTCAAAGCTGGGGAGTTCCTTGATCTTGAAGGGGAAATCTGGGTGTTGTCTCACAGCATCTACTATAACATCAAAAGTACCTTCTCTGGAAACACTTAAATACTGTCTGAAAAGTCTCTTCTTTTCTGAATCTAGGCTAGTGCCTCACTAGCAAGTCCTTAGAATCTTGACTGTTTTCTTTTTTCTCAAAATGTCCTCCATTTAGTATGAGAACACTAACACTAAGAGATGTTCCTCCCAAAATAATTCCATAGTTAAACGAACTTGGGTGATGTGGCTTTGTTTATCTGACTCTTGCAGGCTAAGAAAGCACATTAACATGCTAAAATCTCTGAAAAGACTCACACTACAACATTCTGTTTCCTAAAGTCAGTATTTCCAAAACTTTTCTTATTCTAAGGAACTATGATTCTAGAGATAAAACTTTAGCTGAAGCTCTTTCAATGCTTGAAGAAATTCCTCTTGGCTTCCAGCTTTCAAGTATTTTTCTAAATGATTGCCCTTCAATCAGGTAATGAATATTTACCTTTCTTTTTATTTCCACTGTTCTAAGCCTGGCCTAAGTCTTTATGACCCTCCAGACCTAGACTACTGCGATAGTCTCCTACCAGTGACCATCCCTCAAGTTTCTCTCACTTTCAATCTCTCACAGAGACCTGGGCAAAGTCAGTGGTCTGGAACTGTTCTCCCTACTAAGCAGCTACTCACCTCACAAGGAAGCTAAAACATGCACAGATGAAGGACCTTGAATGAATAAGAAAATAATAGATCAACTAAATCATGTATTTACAATAGACTATAACAGTATGATTCAAACTGAATATATGAATGCAGAGGAAAAAGAGTTCTTTATTCTCTGGCATTCTATACACAATTTCAAAGCCAGAGGTCAGGGGACTGTTTCATGGTGATTGCATTGCTTTGCCCAACAATATGCCCAGATGGAGGCTTAAGAAATATTTTCTCAATTCTAAAATAGTAACATTTAAAAGCTGAATCTCACTCTTCTGATTCATCAGTGGTCAAGGAACAAGTAGGGAGTCAGAGTCAGATTTCTTTTAACAGAATTACCTGGAGTATATAATGGTCTAAATAAAGATTGCATGAAGTAAATAACAAAGTTAAAAAAAAATTACTCTCTTAGGTTCCTTTATTTTGAGAAGGTGCCCACTAGACCCATGTAGCTTCCTTGACTTGTGCAAAGGATAATATAAATCCCAGAGAATTCATAAAAAGACAACAGAGCTATATCTAGAAGGTGAAGGCATCAGGGTGAGCCACAGTATGTGGGCTTCCCAACAGCCAAAATTTTCATACCATTGAGATCTGGATGAAAAGAACTCTGACTTTTGCTTTCAAGGGGAGACAACCAAAAGGGAAGAGGACCCAAAGGGTAAGATACAGCCTGAAGAATGAGGGATTGGGGGTGTCAGATAGCTGACTATAATTCTATTTACTAATTAAGCAAACATTTAGACCAGGAGGTGCAAAGGGAGATGAATATAGAATCCAATAGGTAAAACAGATGAGATAAGTGGTTGAATGAGGTATCATACATTGCCTCAGAGACTGAGCTTCTAAGTGAGGAAGACAACAGAGAATAGTTGGGGTGTAGGCCAACTGTAGAGTATAAACACAAACTCAGACAGATGTATCAAAACATCAGCGTGGTTATTTCTGGGTAGTAGGATTTAAGGTGTTCTTAAAATTTTCTTCTTTTGATATATTTAATTTTTTTATAGTAAACATCTGATACTTATTGAACATATTTTAAAATTATAATTAGGAACTTCCTTTTCAGACACCAGAAGTTATATTAGTTAGCTTTTGCTTCCTAACAAGCCACCTTAAAACTAAGCAACTCAAAACATTAGTCATTCATTTGCTCACAATTCCATGGGTGGCAGGTTGGGCTAGATCTAGGTGGGATGGCTTGTCGGTTCTCCACATGGTCTTGGTTGGGCTCACTCACACTCTACCCAGTTAACTTCATTTCTAAAATGAGGGAAAAACAAGTATTTTTAACAAGAAAATCTGTCAGGGTTTAACACAACCAGACTCTCACTAAAGGAAATTCTAAACAGTATACTTCAGGCAGAAGAGAAACAATACCAGATAGAAGGTCTGAGAAGCAAGAAGAAATTAAGAGCAAAGACAGTGATAAATGGGTATAGCTAAAGCAATAATAATATGCTATTAGATTAAAAATAAAGAATTAAATACATGACAACATTAACATGTAAGTTGGGTGGGTGAGAAAGTTGGGTTAAAATGTTCTAAGGTTCTAATTCTGTCTATGAAAATGGAGCAAAGTATTGATTAATTTTGGAGTTTGATAACTTAAATGTAAATGCTGTAATATTTAAAGAACCACTAAAGGAAAGGAATAGCAAATATATATTCTAAGCTAGTAGAAGAAAAAAAAATAGAATGATAAAAAATAATCCAAAAAGTACTACAGCGGTTGAAGTTATAGGAAAAAAACAAATGCAAAAAATAATAATGATCCAAACAAGACAAAAAAGTAAGGATAATAGAAAGGATAGGTGGGACACTTAGAAGCACAAAATAAGACGATGAATTTAAAACCAAACATATTGGTAAATACATGAAATGTAAGTTAGCTAAATGCTTCTATTAGTCCAAACTGAAAACTACTTAGGTGTCCATCTACAGTAAAATTGAATAAATTATAATATAGATACAAAATTGAACATTTTATTTCAAATAAAATAAAATATAACAAACTTTGTATCTATATACAACATCATGGATGAATCAAACAAAAAATACTGAGCAACAAAACAAGACACAAAAGAATGTACATAATATATATATTCCATTGAAATAAAATTCAAAAGTGGGCAAAATTAAACCATCTAGTGTAGGGATGCATATAGAAATGATTAAACTATTTAAAAAGTACTGATATCAGTATCATTAAAGATAGGATAATAGTTACTGTTGGGAAAAAGGAAAGTTTGTGATCAGGGCAAGACACATTTGTGGAGAAGCTCTGGAATGCTGGCGATGTTCTATTTCTTATTCTGCAAGTGACTATAGGATGTTCACTTCATAAATATGTGTAAAAATGTACATATATGTACTTATATGAGTGTAGCTTATATTTAACAATAAAATGATGTTTTAAGTCATAAATTTAAAGTGGTAGGAGTATCCTCATGTAATATAATTTATTGTTAGACAGATTAACATTCTATCAGTGTAATAATTCTAGCAGAAAGAGAATGGCTTCTCATTGTAAAATGAAGTACCTTTGTTGTAAGAACATATTCCTTCTGACCCATAACATCTAGAATACTGAGATAATTTTTTAAAAACACAAAATCTCATGCCTGTGATCCTAGCACTCTGGGAGGCCGAGGCGGGAGGATTGCTTGAACTCAGAAGTTCAGGACCAGCCTGAGCAAGAGTGAGATCCTGTTTCTAAAAATAGAAAAATTTGCTCAGCCTGGTGGTGGGCACCTGTAGTCCCAGCTACTAGGGAGGCTGAGTCAGGAGGATGGCTTGAGCCCAGCAGTTTGAGGTTGCAGCGAGCTACGATGATGCCACTGCTCTCTACCCAGGGTGACAGAGCAAGACTCTGTCTCAAAAAAAAAAAAAATCTGGCAGAGATTATCTTGCCAAAAAAACATCAAAAAATTTCATAGGTTACAAAATTATAATATTTTTAATGTCTTCCTAATAGTCATTTATTCTCATTAATATACCTTCTTCCACCCAAAAAATGAAAGAAAGAAAGTAAATTTTAAAAAAGAAAAACAAAAAGAGCAAAAAGAGCGCGGTTGTGTGTGTGTGTGTGTGGTTTCTTTTTTGTCTTTTTTTTTTTTTTTACTATCCAATTATTTAGGGACTTGTCTTTCTTTTATGACTCATGAGTGAGACATGCAACGTTTGGGGGATGGTCACTCTTGAAGCTCTGACTCGAGGGGGGGCGTGGGCAATATACGTAACCTTAACATTTGTACTCCCATAATATGCTGAAATAAATGAAAAGATTCTACCACTAAACATTAGGTTTGCAGGAGAAAGTTCTGATTGTGACTTATTAGTGGAAGTGGTTTCTAGCAGGGGATGTTGAAGATGTAGTGCTAGTCAGGAACAATTAATTAATTAAAAACCACAAAAGGAAGAGAAAACAAGTCAGCTATTCAAAGTTATCTGTGTTTAATAAAAGATCACACAACCAGTCTGATAGAAGCAGATTCAAAAGTTTTCTGCTTGTGGAGTTGGTAACCTGCCTATGATAATTAATATCAATCATTAACATCATTATTCATTTTATCCCTCAAAATGAGTATAGAGTACTTACTAACACTTAAGCATAACTATATGCACTATACGTAATTAGCTATGGTTTTGGTATAGTCAATCTTTCTTAACCAATGTACTACGTATGTTTCACAAGATAAATATTAAGCTCATATTCTGCACCAATCCCTGACTAAATGGGGGGGTACAGTGTTGACTGGCAAGAGAAGTCCCTGCTCTCGTGGAGCTTGCTTCCTGGTGGGAGAAGCCCGGTAAATGCCTTAGCCAGAATCCTGCCTGTGCTGTTAACTGCCTGGAGTTTTTTCATTTTCTTTCATCCTGCTGTTGGGTTTTAGGCTTCCGTGTTCCACTCCAAGTGGGGCTCCATCCCGGTTCACACCAGTCCACTTTGGATGACTTGCTTTCCTGTAATCAATCTGGTTTGCGGAGTTCCCAGACTTCGTGCCTGAGATGAACTATTACCGTACATGCTCCATCATGTGCACTTCTATTCCTTTATTTTGATTCCCTTTCACTATGATAAAAACCCACATAATGGCAGGTTTAGCAGCCCTCCCAAGTATGAATCCACTCTGAAAAAATGCTCTCTGCTCATGAACACCTTCTGCAAGAGATCCTGTTCTCCAAGAAGAGGGCTTTTATAGGCTTCCCTGAATTAAGTGGAATAATTTAGGAGCCATAGCCTGAAGGTATCTTCCTTGGTCAGAAACTGTTTTCCCTATAATCTCACTATCAAATATGTCCCATTCATCATCCCTGCCTAAATCCTTGCCCTCTGGGTTTAAAGTTCTCCTTTATATTCACAGGTATATAACCAACATAAATTATGTACTTGTTCACCAAAAGACAAGAACAATAACGTTTATAGTAGCACTATTCATAGTAGCCTCA
The DNA here is from genome assembly GCA_963574435.1 of Cheirogaleus major. Lineage (NCBI taxonomy): Eukaryota > Metazoa > Chordata > Mammalia > Primates > Cheirogaleidae > Cheirogaleus > Cheirogaleus major. Next base: position 6,912 of record CAUYPO010029715.1, on the reverse strand, counting down.
AACTGGAAACAATCCAAATGTCCATCAACAGTAGAAGAGATCTATACATTGTGGCATAGTCACACAGAGGAATGCTACACATCCATAAAAGTGGACAAGACACATCTACACCAAACCACAAGCTAAAAGAAGCCAGATACAAACGAATGCATAAATCACCATTCCATTTATATGGGGTTCAAAACTAGGCAAAGCTAATGCAGAGTTTTGAAGTGGTTCACACTGGGGTAGGAGGGAGGATCATTGTTTGGCAGAGGGCAGGAGGGTCTTCCGGGATGCTGGTAACATTCTATATCTTGACCTGATTTCACAGCTATGTTCATTTTGCGATAATCCGTTAAAATATGCATTTATGATTTATGCACCTTTTTCACTGAAAAAGCTTTTCTTAATAAAAGTTCTCCATTTGCTGCATTAGCAAGGCTTTGTTGAGGTCCTGCTTCCACAGGCAGCTGTCCTCAACCTGAAATTCTTGGGGGCCACATGGGTTTTTTTCCTGAGTAATTGGAGGTAGTGTTTCTCTGTGTGAGGGGGGAACATAATTGTATCCTAGATGGGAAAAACCAAGGTTGGAGGAAGAAAGTTCCAATTAAAGTGAGGCTGTAATAAGGTGAAAAAGGAGGCCAGAAACTGGTAAGATCAAACTTCAGAAAGCTGGTTTCTGAGCATGAGAGCTTATGGGCGCATTGGTTACATGCCTGGAGCCAGGATCTTTGGGTTGATAATCCCAAATCCACTAACTGCTGCCTCACCTTGGGCAGGTTGTTGAACCTCTGTGTGTCTCAGGCCCTGTCTATGAAATGCACGTGAGAAGTCAGCCAAGCACTCCCAGCTGTGCTTGTCCCATGGCAGGGGCTCAAGAACTTTCCTATCAATACTACATCTGTGTCACTTTTGCTCGCACAGTGCCAAGAGCTGCCCACTGCTCCCGCGGTTTATAAGAAAGCAGGAGAAACTGTTCTCTTCTTCCCAGACCTAGTTCCAAAGTCCCCAGGCCAGGATAGCTTCCCTGTCCTTAAAAGCTGTGACTAGAGAATAGGGTCACAGTCTACAAAGTGACCACTCATTCCAAACTATATGAATTGTGAGTCATACATTCAACAAAAGGGGGAGCAGGGCAGTCTCCAGCAAAACAGAGGCAAGGAATCCCTTGAATAGTATCATGAGAAAAATAGTGTACAAACAGCACCTTGGTGGTATACCTCTATTTAAAATGAAGCCGCCCTTCTATACACATAATAACAAAGTGTACGTTAAGCCTGAATATTTGCCCCAGATTTAACTCCGTCCTTAGCCAGTTCAAGAGTGTTATTTCTTTGGCAAGAGAAAGAACAGGTCACATTTCATGCGATCACCATTTTTATTTTATTTTGTGTCTCACTGGGTTTTTATTCCATTGCTTTTATCTCAATGCTCTGTTTCCCACTATTTTATCTCGGAGTTTCTGAATGTTCTCCTCTAACAAACAGTATAAACACCATAAATGGTGTAACAGGCAAGAACCTTGACAGGGAAGGGGAGGTGCATGGCGTTAAGGTATCCAAGGACACCGAGATGAAGCAGGAAAGCATGAAGTAGCCGGCGAGTGGGCGCTGAATGAAAACTTGACAGTGGGGGATTGTGGGGGACTGAGTGGACTGTGAGCTACAACTCAGTCTGCTAAATTTCAGGTATTAGCAGAACATTAAATAAGTATGTTTGTAGGCAATGAGAAACGTGAGAAATGCTTAGAATACTGTCTTACACAGAATTGGGGTTAAATAAAAATTACCCAAATGAACAAATCAACGGAAAGAGGAGAAATCCACAGATTTGCTGTCATCCACATGTAGAAGTTTTGATAAATCATGAAATTTTAGAATCAAAAGGGACCCATAAAGTCTATTCCCCTCACAAGTGGTTTTGTCTTGAATATTTCAGAGTCTTAGGTTTGAAATAGAGACCAGTAAGAAAGAAAGAAAGAAAAAGAAGACTACACTGCAGCATGGATTTTTTTTTTTTTTTTTAGGGAGTACAAGGCATTTTAGAATAATGGATGGCTGACGGACAGTTTTAGGGAAAAAAAATCCTCTGACTGTAAAAGGCAGAAATCATTCATTGATAGTAACAATACTTTACATTTGCATAACGCTCCTCGTTTTGACTTACGGAAGTTCAGTTACCTTAAGACAGACATATGGAATGTCCTTGAAAAAGGTTCCTCGACAAGAATATACACTCATTCATTTGGTAACAGGGAGAGTTGTTGAGAATTCATTGGTGTCTTTTTGAAGCTGTGAATGCATCAGCATTAATTTGCAAAGTATCTTTATCTCCCCCTCCTAAGGCAACAGCAAGGAGAACAACCAAGGTGCTTCCAGTGCTTATCCAAGGGGGAAGCGGAGGGGCTGGTGCTTGGTGGGAAAGTGGGGAGTGGCCCCAGCCTGGAGGTGACTTTCCAGGCATGGGGAAGGGCGGGGTTTCCAATGTGTTCTGGGCCTTGCTTTGCTCCTGTGCACTTCTTGCAAACAGTGCAAGAGAGGGCAGGCCTTAGATGGGGGTGCTACTGGCAGGAGTAGAGGGATTCCTGTGAGGGGTGTAGCTATGCTATAACTCACCCAGAGTAACAAGCCTGACTGGTATCAAAAGATCAGAGCTCAACCTCTGCTGCCTGGTAAGGGCCAGATGCCTTTCACTTCCATTTTCCTCAGTTGCATATACCCTGGGGTTTTGGTATGATTCATAGCAGATGGAAGGAAATTTAAAAACCAGTATTGGATTTGATACTAATCTTGGTAAATTGAGATTTGATTTGATTTAGAAAAATAAGGATATGATGTTTCTTGCACTTGAGGTGTCATGGAACAACTGTACTTTCCTTAATCTTTATTCAGCAAGCATTTATTGAGCACCTACTGTGAGCCAGACTTGACTTTTCTTTTCTTTTCTTTTCTTTTCTTTTCTTTTCTTTCTTTTCTTTTCGAGACAGAGTCTCATTCTGTTGCCTGGGCTAGAGTGCCGTGTCATCAGCCTAGCTCACAGCAACCTCAAACTCCTGGGCTCAAGCAATCCTTCTGCCTCAGCCTCCCGAGTAGCTGGGGCTACAGGCATGCGCCACCAGGACTGGCTAATTTTTTCTATTTTTAGTAGAGACAAGGTCTCACTCTTGCTCAGGCTGGTCTCGAACTTCTGACCTCAAGCAATCCTCCCACCTCGGCCTCCCAGAGTGTTAGGATTACAGGCGTGAGACACCACGCCCGGCCAAGCCAGACTTTCTAATAGGTGTCTGGGATGTAGTGAGAAACAATATAGAAATGGTCCCTGTCTTTGAGTAGCTTGTTACATCTATCGGAAAGATAGGCAACTAAACAAGGAATAACAATACAGTGTGCTAAGTGTTACAACAGAAGTGCAGGGATCTGAGATGCCACAGAACAGGGGTACATAACCTGGTCTAAGGGCTAGAGATGGCATCCTCCTGGAAGCCACTTTTAAGCAGAGACCTGAAGAATTCTGTCTTGTATCACATAACACTTCATTCCCATCACTGTCATGCCAAGCACTTATCACGGTCACACGGTATTTGTTATTTTCAAATCTCTCTCTCATTCAGCATTGAGCTCCCAGAGGTCTTGGAGCATGACATAAATTATTATTTTAAAAAAATGTTTGTATCCCCAGCACCTCTTGTAGGCTTTCAATGCACGGCCGTTAAGTGACACAGAAATGGAACGAATGAATGAACCGCCCGAGTCCTGATTGAACTATTTGGCAGAAATGCTAAAGGTCATCTGCAAAGGGCCCAGGCTGGGTGCTGCGGCCTGGTTAAGTAATGCCACTGCTATGCCCGTCTCCCTGCGGCTGGTTGATAAGCATCTGCTAATTGAGGCTACACTGCCCCTATGAGGGCAATCTGGGTAGTGCCAGGATTAGACAGGACACCGACGCCAGCCCTGGTTCTCAGCTTCAGGCTGGTGACTGAACTAGTTAGACAGCCTCCTCAGTGAAGAAGGGAAACATCCCTCCCCCGTCCCCGACAGTCTCCCTTACTCAGGCAGCTCCCAGCCCTGCTGCAAAGCAAAGGCATGAAGTCCTCTCTTAAAAAATGCAGGCCGGCTGAAAAAACGGAACCATGCTTTCGTGGCACAATTTTGGGGACATGGAGAAATTGAGTCACATTCCTTTCTTTGTGTGTAGATTGGAGAGGAGGAATCCAGCCCACTCCACCCCTCCTATTGCCTTGGAAGAGCTGCCCCATGTTGACCATCTGGAGTGGCCATGAAGCTGACATACTCATCTCGTCACAGGAAGGAGAATGCTTTAGCCGAGACATTCTCCTGGTTGGCAGCTCTACTTCTCTCCCTTCCAGGGGGCTTTAACTGCTGGTGAATTCTGATTATCACCCTGGAAGGGAATGATACACGAGCATGCTCAGGGCACCTTCCTCACTGGTCTCCTAGCCAGTCCCCCAAACATCTGTCTGGTTGTTACCCTGTGGCCCAGTGAACTGGGAGCAAGAAACACTGGATTCTAACGTCGGCTTTACTGATTCCTATGCATTAGACCTTGGGCTAGTCAACTAATCTCTCTGAACCCCAGTTAGCTGATCTATAAAATAAATATTAATATGCCTGACCTGTCTTATAGGGATGTTGAAAGAATCAAACGGTATAATATACTGAATGCCCTTTGCAAACTCTAAAGCACTATACACATGCAAAGTGTTATACTTAAGTCCTGTATGTCTGAAAATGTTGTGTTAAATAATGATTCTGTAGAAATGTACCTTTATGCTGTGGAATCCTCATTGTCTCTGTTTGTTTATCCATAGCCAGGAAACCACTGACCACTGATGATGTCTTTTCCTTCATTGATTAATTTATCCAAAAAGCAGTCAGGAGCAAAATTCAACATCAGAAAATATTTATCAAGTGCATACCATATGCCAGCAACTGTAGGTGCTGGAGACACCACAGAGATTAAGGTAGACAAGTCCCTGGTGTCCTGTGAGAGCAGGGAATAAAATGACAGTTCCTACAGTTTAGTGAGGGAGGCAGGAACTAAACAATTCATCACACAAATAAATGTCTGTGTGTGAGTGTGTGAGTGTGTGAGTCAAAATCAAACTCTCATTAAGTATACAGGAAAAAGATAAAATGTTTAATATTGTTGCAGTCCTCTTATCTTTACAAACCCTCAACTGCTAGTGGGAAAATTAATTAAATGTCCGATACCATTAAACTCCATTTAATCCAATATTTTAAATATTCTCAATCAGGCAATGCTCAGAATCGCCAGCAAAATGTTTGGCCTTTCAGATTTCCACCCCCGGCCCCATTTGGTTACCAAATTAGCAACCAGGTTTAAGGGTGGCTGAGGGGAGGAAGTGTCATTTCCAGGACATGAGGCAGAGGGGAAGAGTTGAGGTCCTCAAGCTGTGTGTCCTCTCCCTCCTCTGGCCTCCAGAGAGGTGCCTCTTTCCTCCTGTGTGCTGGTGAAGTCTGTGCTAGGGTCACTGAGAGCCCTGTCTCCTTGGCTTGATCAGGTCCTGGGATTAACCCCTAATCCCGGAGCTGGGCCTCCCCTCTGCATCTGCTGGCTGCAAAACCCAGGCCTCTGCCACATTTGCTCTCCAGTTTGTCGGCTTGACAAGCTCCTCCTAACCTCTACCGTGAGGGTCACCTCATCCTGCCACAGCTGCCCCAGTGGTAGATCTGCTGACTTTCCACTTCATGTCTATTCAACTTGGGAACTGAAAGGACTCAGAAAAGCTGGACCACACCACACGACACCATTAGGTTTGTGAGAGCTGCCCCAGAGACCTAAATGAGAAAGGGCAGTAAATCTCTTAAGAGACCTAATGAGTCTTCCCCAGTTCACCTCCACATGAAGAATATAAGGACCTGTACATGCTCTTTTCTTCCTGCTCTCTGCCTTTGCCTCCTTGCACCAGGGCTCAGGGCTAGGAAGTAGGCAAGCATTTCTTTTACTGCCTCTGCATGATATCTGCCACGTAGCACCATTGGCAAGTCTCGTGGCTTCACTAAATTCCCTTCAGGAGGACTTGGGGGCTAAGTCCCTGTTCCCAGGGAATCCTGTCTCCCTGCCCACCTGGTGTCCTGCAGCTGTGGAGCTCTCTCCACACTGTGGTCCACAGGTACCCCAGACCCACCCCTGCACCTTCAAGCCTCAAAGCCCCATAACACATCACCGTGTGTGTAATAAACCCTTCTGGAAGGTCAGGGGTGGGCAAGGGAGGCTGCAGCAAAATGTAAGATGGGCAACAATGGCCTTCAGCTGTCCCCACCCCACCGCAGCGACTGCCTCACTGGTGACATTCCCAGCTTTTCCACGAAGCCCTGGCCTACCATCATTTCCCGGGACTTGCTTTACTTCCGCCGAACCAAACATTTCTCTCAACTCTCCTAGCCCAGTGACACTCATGTGCTGTCCCCCAGGCAGCTGGCCTCTCTCTGTTACGGAGAGAAATTTGGCTCTTTTTTGATCAGATGCTAAAGTAGAAGTAGTATAGAGTAATGGTTATACTCATGGGTTTTAAAGCCAGTCTGCCAAGGTTCAAATCTGGTCTTCACTGCTTACTAGCTGTGTGATTTTAAGAAGTAACTCAGCCTCTCTGTACCAGTTTCCCCATCTGTAAACTTGGAATGGTCATAGCCCCTACTGGCTGGGGCACTGTGAGGATTATATGAAGAATACACAGGTATAAGATACTTACACTTGTCCTATACAAAGTAAGTGCTCAGGGAAAGGTAGATGTTAGTTTTTCAACATCTTCCTCCCTAGCCTAGTCTAGAGCTTTCGCACACATCAGAATTATCTGAAGGTTTTGTTAAATGACAGGTTGCTGGGACCCAGAGTTTCTGATTCAGCAGGTCTGTGGTGGGGCCAGAGAATCTGCATTTTTGCATTTCT
>CAUYPO010029713.1:0-11991 GCA_963574435.1 Cheirogaleus major | reverse complement strand
TAACTGACTAGAAACATAGTTAGTTCATTGGGATGGCTTATTTGGGTCCTTAAGATTTGATAATTCATGTCATGAAAGTATACCTTTGGAAAACATTTTCTTAACAAGCATGAAGTGATATCTCATTGAAGTTTTGATTTGCATTTCCCTAATGATTAGTCACATTGAGCACTTTTTCATATACCTTTTTCAAGTAATCATGTATAAAACATATTTAAAAAGTAATAATACAAAAATAATAAAGGATACAAATAATAATATAGTGTAACAACTATTTATATAACATTTATGTTGTATTATGTTATTATAAGTAATCTAGAGATGATGTAAAGTGTACAGGAGAAGGTACATAAGTTATATGCAAATACTACATCATTTTACATAAATGACTAGACCAGGGGGTGGGGAACCTGCAGGCTTAAGGCCACACGTGGTCTTCTAGGTCCTTAAATGTGGCATTTTGACTAAATCCAAATTTTACAGAGCAAATCCTTTTACTTTTATGAATACATCAGCATTATCAGCTCAGCAGCTCATCAGCATTAAAACACTCATAAGGACCACAAACATTTTCAATTAGAGGGAGAGGTACTAAAGGTTGTATTGCAGAAAATAAAAGATGAAAAGCAAAGACAATTCTTTTAAGCAGCAATAAGACCTGGAAATAATGCTAGTGGAGCAACTTATAAAGTACCTTATATACTTAGGAAAAAAGGGAAGCCATTCAGTGATGTAGAAATTGTGAAAGAATGCATTGTCGAAGTTGAAGGATGCTTAGACCCTGATTACTTTTCAAAGCACAAACAACCACCTCTTTCAAGGAGAACCATAACTGATTGGCAGCAAGAATTAGCCTTCAGCTTCACGGAACAACTTCATGCAATACTTCAAAAGGAAAAAATATATTATTCAATTGCTTTGGATCAAGCAACTGATACTTTTGACTTGGCACAAGTTTTATATTTCATTCGGGTCATTTTCTTTGCTATGAAGAGTCACTCACTTTGGGCACTCTTGGGAACAGAACACAGGGAATAGATATCTTTAACAACTTTCAAGATAAATGTGAAGTTGGACTGAATTTGGTAAATTTAGTGAGTGTATGTAAAGATGGTGCACCTTCTGTGATAGGAAAACATGAAGGGTTTATTGCGCAGATTAAAAAAAATATTAACAGATCCAGATGCTCTCATTTCCTTTCATTGTATTGCATCAGCAAAATTTCTGTGCTAAAGCTACTATTTTAAGTGACACTTTGCAACAAGTTATAAGTATTGTTAACCCTATTCATGCAAATGCAACATGGCATTGTCAGTTTCATAACATGCTAAAGTTGAATATGAGGTATTCAATGTGGATTGGTTGTATCATTCTAAAGTGTGTTGGCTATCACGGGGACAAGTGTTAGCCAAAATTTTCTCTCTCTGAGAACAGATAGTTAAAGTTTATGAAGAACAGAATCAGCAATGTGAATTATTGAAAGAATGTTTCTATAGGAATGCAGCATTTCTGTGTGATACGATGTCAAAACAACTTAAATCTTTCTTTGCAAGGTAAAACTAAGTCTGTATACGATATAAGGCAAAAAAATCTAAACATTTCAAAAAAAGCTATCTTTTTTCAAAACACTTCTTCAAAAGGAAATTTCAGTGAACATTTCCCCTAGTTAGCCAACATCACTGATGGGCAGGATGATATATGTGAATCATCTGAAAAATACACAGCTATTATAGCCCTATTGGATTATACAATGAAAGGTTCATCGACTTTGAGAATCATGACATCACACTCAAATGAGCATTTCAGTCTCATCGAGTTGATATCACCAAGGCACCTAAATAACTACAGATGGAATTGATTGAGCTCTCAGTAGATGACATTTTAAAGTCATTGTTTGATTCTAAGAAAGATCCAATTGAAATACGGGACAATGCAGTAGGATATCCACGCCTTCAGCAACATGCCTGAAAAATGCTTTCTTGCTTTTCCGCCATTTATTGCTGTGAGTCTCCATTCTCCTACCTAACCCAAATCAAGACGCTCTTAAGGTCACAAATGACTGATGCCCTTCTAGAGGATCAACTGAAACTGTGGACCTCCAAATATTCAACCAAATATTCAAATGCTTTCCAACAAAAGGCAGACACAACAAGGTCATTAAAAAGTTAGTTAACTTTAGAATTAACAAATAGTTTTCAATTTTTGAAATTATTAAGTACATAATAGTTAGATTTTTACAAAATAATGTACATTTTTAAGTGTATCTAATTGAAGTTTTTTGAGTGTAGCCTTATTTGATTATAGGTAAATTAATGCAGCCTTCCAGCATGAAAAGATTCCCCGTCCTTGGACTTGAGCATCCTCTGACGGGGGTTTCCTGGAACCAATCCCCATAGGTACCAAGGGACAACTGTATGGGCCTGTGTATATATAAAATATATAAAATTTAGATTTATATATAATCCAAATAAATATTAAAATATATTAAACATTTACATATAAAACATGATTTTATATATAACATAATTTAGGAACATGTATATATAACATCTCCTTTGTTCTTCATGTCTTTTTAAAAATAATTTTTATTGATACCTAATACGTGTACATAGTTTTGGTATACATGTGATAATTTAATACATTTGTATAATTTGTAAAAATCAAATCAGTGTACTTGGGATATCCATCAACTTAAATATTTGTCTTTTCTTTATGCTAGAAATGTTCAAATTATTTTCTTCTTGCTATTTGAAATATATAATAGATTATTGTAAACTATAGGCACTTTACTGATCTATCTAACTCTAGGTCTTATTTCTTCTATCAAATCATTTATCTGTACCTATTAATCAACTTCTCTTCATCCACCTGCCCTAGTACCCTTCCCAGCCTCTAGTAACCACCAATCTTCTATCTTCATGAAATCCACTTTTTAGCTCCCATGTATGAGTGAGAACATGTGATATTTGTGTTTTTGTGCTTGGCTTATTTTATTTAACATAATAATGTCCAGGTCCGTCCATGTTGATGCAAATGACAAGATTTCATTCCTTTTTATGGGTGAATAATATTCCATCGTGTATATATACCACATTTTCTTTATTCATTCATCCATTGTTAGGCATTTAGATTGATTCTATATTTTGGCTATTGTGAATAGTGCTGAAATAAACATGAGAGCGCAGATATTGCTTCAATATATTGATTTCCTTTCTTTCGGGTATATAATCAGTAGTGGAATTGCTGGATCATATGGTATAGTTCTATTTTTACCTTGTTGAGGAGCCTCCATACTGCTTCCATAGTGGCTGTACTAATTTACATTCGTACCAACAGAGTTTTCTATTATTCATATCCTCACCAGCATCCCTTATTGTCTTTTTCATAAAAGCCATTTTAACTGGGGTGAGATGATATCTCGTTGTGGTTTCGATTTGCATTTCTTTGATGATTAGTGTGAGCATTTCTTCATATATGCATTTACCATCTATTTGTGGGTTTTCTTTTGAGAAATGTCTATTCAGATCTTTTGCCCATTTTTTAATTGTATTATTTGGTTTGTTGCTAATGAGTTGTTTGAGCTCCTTATATATTTTGGTTATCCATCCCTTGTCAGATAGATAGATTGTAAATATTTTCTCTCATTCTATGGGTTGTTACTTCACCTTTTTGATTGTTTTCCTTGCTGTGCAGAAGCTTTCTCGCTTGTTTTAATCCCATTTGTCTACTTTTGCTTTGGTTGCCTGTGACAAAAATCTTTGCCCAGACTGATGTCCTGGAACATTTCCCCAATGTTCTATTCTAGTAGTTTTATAGTTTCAAGTCTTAGATTTAAGTCTTTAACACATTTTGATTTTATTTTTATGTATAGTGAGAGATAGGGGTCTAGTTTCATTCTTCTGCATATAGTTATCCAGTTTTCCCAGTGCTATTTATTGAAAAGACTGTCCTTTCCCCATTGGATGTTCTTGGTGCCTTTGTTGAAGATGAGATGGTTGTAAATGTGTTGATTTATATCTTGGTTCTCTATTCTGTTCCATTGGTCTAAGCATCTGTTTTTATGCCAGTACCATGATGTTTTGGTTACTATAGCTTTGTATTAACTTTTGAAGTCAGGCAGTGTAATTCTTCTAGTTTTGTTCTTTTTGCTCAGGATTTATTTGGCTATTCAGGGTCTTTTGAGTTTTCATATAAACTTTAGAATATTTTTTTCTATTTCTATGAGGAATGTCATTGGTATTTTGATAGGGGTTGCATTGAATCTGTAAATTGCTTTGGGTAATATTGTCTTTTAAACAATATTAATTCTGTTTGTTAAAACCTTTGCTTGCCAATTTAAAAAAAACAACAATATTCTTCTAATCCATTAGCATGGAATGTCATTTCATTTTTTTGTGTCCTCTTCAATTTCTTTCCTTAGTGTTTTATGGTTTTCCTTGAATAGATCTTTCACTTTTTTGGTTAAATTAATTCCTAGATATTTTACATTCTTTGTGGCTATTGTAAATGGGATTGCTTTCTTGATTTTTTTTTTTCAGATTGTTCACTGTTGGTATATATAAATGCTACTGATTCTGGGTTGTTGATTTTGTATCTTGCAACTTTACTGATTTCATTTATCAGTTCTAACTTTTTTGGTGGAGTCTTTAGGGTTTTCTGAGTATAAGATCATGTCATCTGCAAGCAAGGCTAGTTTGACCTCTTCCTTTCCAATTTGTATGCTCTTTGTTTCTTTCTCTTGCCTAATTTCTGTGGCCAGGACTTCTATCATTATGTTGAATAAAAGTGGTGAAAATGGGTGTCCTTGTCTTGTTTCAGATCTTAGAGGAAAGTCTCCAAATTTTCCCCATTCAGTACAGTGTTAGCTATGAGTTTGTTATATATGGCCTTTATTGTTTTGAGGTATGATGGATAATCCAATTTGATGAGGGTTTATATCATAAAGGGATGTTGTATTTTATCAGATGCTTTTTCTGAATCTATTGAAATAATCATATGGTTTTTGTTCTTGGTTCTGTTAATGTATTAATTTCCTTCTACTGTTAAATGTGATCATATTTATTAATTTACATATGTTGAACTATCCTTGCATCCCTGGATGAATCCCACTTGATCAGGGTGAATGATCTTTTTAATGTGTTGTTGAATTAGGTTTGCTAGTATTTTATTGAGGATTTTTACATCTATATTTATCAGTGATATTGGCCTGTAGTTTTCTTTTTTTATTGTTGTGTCCTTGTCTGGTTTTGGTATCAGGGTAATGCAGGTCTCATAGAATGAGTTTGAAAGTATTCCCTCCTCTTCAGTTTTTTTGAAGAGTTTGAATAGAATTGGTATTAGTTCTTTTTTAAATGTTTGGTGGAATTTAGCAGTGAAGCCATCAGGTCTTAGGCTTTTATTTGATGGGAAACCTTTTATGGCTTTGAGCTTGTTACTCATTATTGTTTGGTGAAGTTTTCTATCTCTTCATGGTTTAGTCTTGGTAGGTTGTATGTGTCCAGAAATTTATCCATTTCTTCTAGATTTTCCAATTTGTTGGCATATAGTTGTTCATAATAGTCTGTAATGATTCCTTGTATTTCTCTGGTCTCAGTTGTTATATCTCCTTTTTCATTTCTAACTTCATTTATTTAGGTCTTCTCTCTTTTTTGTTAGTTAATCTAGATAAAGTTTTGTTGATTTCGTTTATCTTTTTGAAAAACTAACTTTTTATTTCATTGCTCTTTGTTCTCTTTAGTCTCAATTTCATTTATTTCTGCTCTGATCTTCTTTCTTTCTTTCTTTCTTTCTTTCTTTCTTTCTTTCTTTCTTTCTTTCTTTCTTTCTTTCTTTCTTTCTTTCTGTCTTTCTTTGACAGAGTCTCACTTCTATTGCCCTGGCTAGAGTGCCGTGGCATCAGCTTTGCTCACAGCAACCTCAAACTCCTGGGCTCAAGCTATCCTCCTGCCTCAGCCTCCCGAGTAGCTGGGGCTACAGGCATGCACCACCATGCCCGGCTAATTTTTTTTATATATATATATATTTTAGTTAGCCAATTCATTTCTTTCTATTTATAGTAGAGACGGGGTCTTGCTCTTGCTCAGGCTGGTCTTGAACTCCTGACCTTGAGCGATCCACCTGCCTTGGCCTCCCAGAGTGCTAGGATTACAGGCGTGAGGCACCACGCCCGGCCTATTTCTTTCTATTAATTTTGGGTTTAGGGTGTTCTTATTTTTCTAGTTCCTTGAAGAACTAGTTTCTATAGTTATCTCCACTTTACAGAAGAGGGCACTGAGGGACACAGAAGTTAAATGATTTGTCTAATATTATATAGCTAATAAATGGTGGAATCAGAGTCAAGCTGAAGCAAACTTTAGAGACTGTACTCCTAGCCTTCTATACTGTATATTGTCTGTAGGGCAGTTGAAAAGGATTATATGAAATAATGTATTTACTTAATCATTTCTTGGCATATAGTAACAGCTCAATAAAGTGAACAGCTATTTTTATTTCACTTGAAGAAATCCTTAGTAAAATTCTTAAAAACATGGTAGAGCATTAAAAGTTGTGAGCTTTGGAGTATGTCACAATTTAAGTGTTGATTTCTGGAATATTAATGTGACAGTGCTGGGTAGGATGGGATACAGAAGGTGAGACCTGATGCACAGATGTTTGGAGACTTGCAAAAGTCCAGTTGAGTATAGGGAGGTATCCTCCATCACTAGAACAGCCTGATAAGAGAATGGAATTTTAAGATAGCTTGGAGAGTCAAGCGATAACATTTATGGGACATCTGAGGTGCACAGATAAGTGCTGGTTACTATGGAAAGAAAGAAAATGAACATTCCCTGAGCACTGATGACAGGTGCCATTACCTTTTTTAAATTTAGCTACCATCTATTGAGTACCTTCTATGGGCCAGACACTTGTATATAATTATTTTTCATCCTCACAACAATATTACAAGGTAGATATTACTGGTGCCATTTTTCTAAATGAGGCTTAAAGGTAAGAGGCTTGTCCTTGAGTGGGGGTGGGGAGGTGGGGAGGGAGGAGGGAGAGAGATCTCTAGGGTTCAATCCCAGACCTGTCTGACTTCAGAGCCCATATTGGACCAAGGATCTTAGTTTGAACTTTAGGAGTTCCATGACGTTTTTGAAATTGTAGACACAATTTTGTAGGGAGAGGGTCATTTAGCATAGATTCTCAAAGGAATTTATGACCCCAAAAGAGTTAAGAAGCATTTTCCTAGACTGTCAGAAGGGCCCTTAGAAATCAAAGCCCCACTGCCCTTGTTTCAAATTTGGGCATACAGAGGCACAGAAAGAGGAAAGGATTTGTATGGAGTGACTTGAGTAGCAGAGCCAATGCTAGAACCCAGTCCTGGGCTCCCTGGGCCCCTGCACCTTCTTTTTTGATACCTCACATGAGGGCAGCAGAAGCCTCGAGCAGCTTGGAAGAATTGTAGTGCACTGGACCAGATCTCCTTATAGACTGACTTGGCAAGGAGTCAATTAGGCACCTCTGGAGGGAGGTGTGTTAACTCTTCAAGGACCAGGTACTAAATTAGTGCTATTTGGTAAATTGCCACTTTATAGGGTACCATTAGTAAGTGACTGCTCTAATATGAGCTGGAGTGTAGAAGAACAACCCAACCATCCAAAGGTCTGCTTCCTGCCTAGTGTATAGTTTTCTCCCCTGGTAGAAGAAACCCTGTCTGGGTTGTGACAAGCCTGGGGTCCTTGGAAGAGGCTGCGGGAGGTGAGAGAAAGGCAAGACAAGCTGCTATCTGCACCAGCAGAGGTTCTGTCTGGATCCAGGAGTGGCTTTAAAAGAAGGAAGTGCAATTCGTATTTCTATCCCCTACACATTTTATCTTTTGTGAAGTCTTACAGGCTCCCCCTCCCCCCTTCTTCTGAGCCTGAAACCACAGCACCGTTTCCATTTCCTCACTACACTCTTGAGGCTCATTTTATTCTACCCATCACCTAGCTTGGTGTCTGGCTTTTAATCAGTATTTATTGATTAAATAAATGAATATGATTCTACTTGGGTTTGAACCTCAGCTTTACCACTTACAAGCTGTGTTCTTTTAACAAGCAAATTAACCTCTCTGAGCAATAATGCACGTGGTTACCTGGAAAAGCAGAAAACAGAAGAAGGTCTCAAAGGTCAAAACAAGCCCTCTTGGGACTTGGGAGAAAGGAGTAGCAGAAACTGACCCTCTTGGGGAACTCAGAGGTCAGGCTGACAGTATTGCTCCAGGCTGCTTCAGCAGTTGGTCAGTGTCCCTGAGACCCAATCCTTATTCTAAGCCCCGTACTTTGCTTTTATCAACATCAGGCTCATTCATCATTCTCAGCCTGCCTCAGTAGCACTGGGAAGCTTTGGCATTTTCTGCTTCTTTGACATGATGACCCTTCAACATTTCCCTCTCCAGGACAAAATCAAATCTGTGTTATCATCATTTAAGATGTGTAGTATTTGGAGAAGATTCCTGCTCAAAGAAAGGAATGAAAGGTTTAGGATTTCTCAAAGAATGGCTCCTCCCATTTCAGAAACATTTCTGTTATTTAGCTTTGTCCAGAAAATGATTTTTGTTTCTAGATAAGGCCTCTGCAGTTTCAGATCTAATCATGATAAATCTACCAGGAATTCATGCCTGACATTAGACCAATTGCCTAGAAATCATGACACTTATAAGAAACAGTCATCTCTTTATTTGAATGAAAACAAAGCATTCCAGGGCAGATTTAAAAGTATATTATTTTAATTTTTAGAGGAAAGGAATTCTTTAAAGAGAATTGTCAACGATCAAAACTGGTTGATAAATCACATATGTAACTATGTAATTAAACATCTCCATTTTCAGAGACCTGCAATTAGAGTTCTTCGTCTAGTTACCCACAATGATTCATTCTTGCTAATATGCTAAGGAAGGAGGGAGTTGGGAAGAGAAATTTTAATTTTAATTTTCCCTAATTTGGATCAAGACAAGTGGAAATATGTCTAGGCTAGAAGGCAGGAGAACTGGGTTCTAGTTGTCCCAGTTCAATTTTTCATTAACTATGAGGCTTTGGCCAAATTACTAAGCCTATCTGAGCCTTTGTTTCCTTAGCTATAAAACAGAATAATAACACCTACTTCAGAGTATTGTTATGAAGCCTTAATGAAACAATGGATATGGTAATGCTTCATAAATTTTAAAGCATTGTAAGGTCCTAATACATTTCAGTGTCAAGCTTTCTCTTCTCATACAGGCCAGGCCCTCTGTCGGTGGGGAGAGGAAAAGCTTTAATGGACAGTATCAGCCATTGTGTAGTGGAAAGACGTGAAGAGCCAGGGCGCCTTGTTGGCTGTGTTTGTGATTTATTGGAGGCCCTGCTTGTGATAACCAGAACTTTATTATTAAGAGAATTGCTATGTGCTTGAGGGGCTGACACTTGGTTTGTGCCCTCTCAACTGCAAAGAGTCATTGTAGGCACCTTAGGGGGTGGTGCATTGAGTTTGCTGGATTCATGTTTAAAGACAACCCTTTCATTTAGACCAGGTGGAGGTCATAAGGGATTGTGCCAGGAACAATAAGAGTTTTCAGGGTTCAGTTCTAAGTCTCAGAGTTGGGCCATAGGATAAGAATTTAGGTTGGAGTTCAAACAGAATATCAGAGCTGGAAATTACCCTACAGATTTTCTAATCCAGTGGTCCTCAAATTGTGGTTGAGTTGTGACATCAACATCACCAGGGAACTTGTTAGAAATACAGATTCTTGGCTAGGCTTAGCAGCTCATGCCTATAATCGTAGCATTTTGGGAGGGTGAGGCAGGAGGATCCCTTGAGCCCAGGAGTTTGAAGTTGCAATGAGCATGGTGACACCACTGCACTCTAGCCTAGGCAACAGAGCAAAACCCTGCCGCCCCCCGCCAAAAATAAATGCAGATTATTGGGTCCCATTCCAAACCTTCTGAATCAGGCTGAGGTTCAGCAATCTCTGGTTTTTGTTTTGAGATAGAGTCTCGCTCTGTTGCCCAGGCTGCTGGAGTACAGTGGTATCATCATTGTTCACGGCAATCTCAAACTCCTAGGCTCAAGTGATCTTCCTGCCTCAGCCCCCTAAGTAGCTGGGACTACAGGTGCATGCCACCGTGCTGGATAATTTTTCTATTTTTTGTAGAGACGGGGTCTCACTACATTGCTTGGCCTAAGTCTTGACCTCCTGGCCTCAAGCAATTCACCTGCTTCAGCCTCCGAAAGTGCTAGGATTATGGGCGTGAGCTACAGCACCTGGCCACCATTCTCTATTTTAACAAACCCTTCAGGTGACTTTGATGCACTCTAAACTCAGAGAACCACTGCTCTAATCTACCCTCATTTTGTAAGTATTTGTAAAATGCTGAGTAGTGACTGGTATATAGTAAATAGTGAATATGTGTTAGCTGTTGCTCTAGAACAAAAATCAGACTTTTGGCAGCTTTTTCCATGACACCATATTTTGCAATGATCCTCAAAAATCCAAGGTGCATAGTTGTGAACACCTCTCCAGTTGTGCGGCAATGTGTGAATGCAGTTGCTGGGACTTTTGTTTGTTTGTTTTGGAGGGGGGTGTTGCATGGGCCAGTTGGAGGTGGTGATCGAGACTCGGGGTAGCTTTTAGGGATCAAATGGACTTGAACAACTTCAACACTGAAGCCTTCAGTCCCCATTTTGTGTCATACTAAGAATACTGTTCTCCTGAGGGATATGAGAGATGTTATAGAAATTAGCTATTTTGACTACAAACTCAGGTAGTCTCTACTTCTGTGATTCATTTCCTCCATCTGTAAAGTGAAAATAATGTGATTTCCCCACTGATTAGTTGACAGAGACAAGATAATTATAAGATCAGTTTATAAGAGCCTCAGAAGACTCTTCTTTATTAAAATTTAGTTTCATTTATTTTTGTGATTATAAATGTAACACATGTTAATGCTTTTGGAATAGTTTTAGAAAATTATAAAAAAGAAAATTTACACTTGATCTTAGCCAAAAGGCCGAGAAGCGATAAAAAAGAAAATTTAAAAATTATTCATAATCTCACCACTCAGAGAAAACCACTGTTAATATTTTCATGTATTTCCTTCTGATCTGAAATTTTAATGAAAACAGTATGAAATCCAAAAATACTGTCTGTTGAGGGAAGCTTACATGTATTGAGTGTCTACTGTGTACAAGATAGGGTGCTAATTGCTGAAAATGTATTAAATGAGTTAATCCTTACAGCAATCCTGTAAGGCAGAGGTCTCAACCTTGACTACATCTTAGAATCACCTAGAACAGTGGTAGGGGGTAGTCTTTAGAAATCTGAGGCCCATGCCTCAGACTGATTATATCAGAATCTCTGGGGGTGGAACCCAAGGCATCAGTGTTTTTCAAAGGTTGTCCAGATGATTACAATGAGCAATCAAGGCTAAAAAGTTCCTATAACATAGACCAGTGTTCTCAAACTTTAGTGTGCCTCAGTATCACCAGGTGATCTTGTGAAAACACAGAGTGCTGGGCCTGATCAGAAGAGTTTCTCATTTAGTAGGTCTGCAATGGGGTCTGAGAATCTTGCATTTCTATCATTACCAGGTGATGTTAATATTGCTGATCCAGGGACCACTCGGAGAATCTCTGAAGATTACATAGACACTATTTTACAGGTGAGAAAAACACAGTTCAGATTAAATAATTTGCCCAAGGTATACAGCTAGAAGCCTGTAAAGCCAGACTATGAACCCAGCTCTATAGAAGGCCTAAACTTTTCTTGCCTCTTTATTTCCCTGAGTGTCACTTAGCTTATATCCACTAATTTAATAAGTTGCGTTCCTGGTAATACTCTTCCAACCTCCCTGGTCTCTGAGCATTTTTAAATGATGGTTAAGAAAATAGCTCCCTAATTAGCCTTGGAAACAAAATAATAACCAGAAGCACAGGTTAATATTTTGCTGGGTTCAACCTGCTTCATAACTGACAAGCTTTGGGCAGCTCAAGGTA
>CAUYPO010029706.1:0-15650 GCA_963574435.1 Cheirogaleus major | reverse complement strand
CTTGCTCTATTGACCGGGCTGGAGTGCAGTGGCCCGATCAAAGCTCACTGTAATCATGAACTCCTGAGCTCAAGCAATCCCCGTGCCTCTGCCTCCTGAGTAGCTGGGACTACAGGCATGCTCCACTATACCTATTTTTTTCTTTTTTTTTTTTTAGAGACAGGGTCTTGTTATATTGCCCAGGCTGGTCTCAAACTTCTAGGCTCAAAGGAACCTCCTCTTTTGGCTTCCCAAAGTGCTGGAATTATAGGTTTGAGCCACTGTGCCTGGCCTATGCCTTTTTTAAAAACCTCACTGGGATCTCCTCCAGCTTATCTCCACATACCAGTTCTTTCCTTTCTTCATTTCAGTCCTCATCCATTTAGACTTTCACAGGCTCCTGTTTCAGTAACACTCTTCTTGTCATTATGCTTCACTTTTTACTGCTCCTTTATATTTGGACTGAATCTATCTGACAAAACCCCAAACATAGATGCAAAGATCTGCTTTCTGACAGAAATTCTTGCAACAACTGTTATCAAACATACAAACCCACCTATATCCACAGCAATCCCATCGTCTTTCCTACTGCGACAACGGAGGCTCCTCCTACCCACAGCCAACATTTTATCTGTGCTTGGGATCCTACCTCTTTCTCAGAAAACTTCCTTTGATTATTTCTCTTCTACCTCATAAATGCGTGCCTCTTCCTTTTTCCTAGGAGTTTAAAAAGTATTCACTTCTTTCCCATTAAACTCGTAAACTTTCATCTTTTATAGCCAAATTTCCTGAGAACACTCTATGTGTCTTGCTTCAATTTCCACTTCTTTACCAATTGCAATCTGTCCTTTGCCTCAATCACTCCAGTGAAACAGTATGAGATGTTCTTTCCGACTGACACATTCTCTGACTTGACACACATCTCTTCTGGACACACATTTCCCATTTTCTTAGTTCAGTTGCAACCACATAACTGACATCTTGCCAACAGGAATGAAAATGGAAAAGGTATGATACTTCCAGTTTGAGGTAGTCAAGAAAAGGTGTGGGGGGTTGTCTACCATCTCTCTCCCCTATCTACCCGGCTGTCAGAGTTGCACAATGGAAGCAGCCTGGATTCCTAAAAGGAACTGCCCCACCCTCAGTAGACTGTGATACGAGTGCCGAGCTCCATATAGAAGCTGACAGGATCATGCTACCCATTCCTATCTTAAAGTACCTGAAGACCTTCTCATTGGTTTTAACATAAAAACATGCAAGATGAGCCCTGAATGGTCTGCTGCTTCTCTCGCCTTCCTTATCTTACACCACATTCTTTCTTACTCTCATCACTCCAGCCACATGGGCTTTTTAATTCTGTGAATATGCCAAGTGCCCTCATGTCACATGGTCTCCACACAAGCTATTCCCACTACCCAAAATGCTCTTCCCTCCTCTCCTTGCCTAATTACCTCTGTCTTACCCTTCATACTTTAACTCAATAGCCATTTCCTTCCCTTTCCTCCACTTTAGGTCAAAGGCACCATACCTCCCTTTGTTGTATCTACCACAGTGGTAATTCTGCATTTATTTGATGAGTATCTGTCTGTCCCACCTTACTGCAAGTTCCCTGAGAGCAAGAACCAAGTCTCTTTTTTACTCACCTTTGTGTCTGCAATAATTTACTACCACAATACCCAGCACATATTAAATGTGCAACAAAAATTTACTGAATTAAATAATGAAAGCCTGTTGCTAATATTCTAAAGAGCTAATGCCAATATTAAAATACCATGAATAGCTTTCCATGAGAAACATAATTTACCTGTCACATTCAAGTTCCTCAGGCCATCGGATCCCAAAAGTGTCAACTATGTTCTTGCAATCAGAATATACTTTCTCACAAAATTTACGACAAGGTTGAACCACATGAATTTGCTCTGTGCAGGCTGGTACAAAAGCTTTGCAAAGGAAAGTTTCAACATTTGGTGAACATTCCAGATTTGCAAGAGGAAGAAAATGCTATTAAGAAAAAACAGAAAGATAAGGTTAGAAAACATTTTAATAACAAATGAATAAAATTAATTCACTTAATGCTTTTATACTCTAAAAGAATCTTTAAATCTCCCTCAATCAGACTAATGAACTCTTCATACACAGTGGAATACCATTATTTTATTCAATTATACATTTTTCCAGAAGCCATGGATTACTCCAGTGAAACAACTTGTCAGAGTCACCAATAAACTCCACACTGTCACATCTGATGGTATATTCTAAGTCTTCCTTCTACTCAACTTTTACAAAGCAACTGACACAGTGGATCCTATCTTCCTCTTGAGGTATTTTTTTCACTTGTCTTCTAGGACATGAATTCTCCTGGATTTCTATCTAGCTCACTGGCTGGTCATTTTCTGATGCTCTTCCGTTTCCCAATTCTAAGTATTGAAATGCTCCAGAGCTCAGACCCCAGACCTCTTTTCTATCTACGCTCCTGCTCAGAGGAAACTTGTCCGATCCCAATGCTCCAGTGACTCCTAGACTTGAATGAACATCTGCTTCCTGGCATCTCAAACCAACGTATCCAAAACACAACTCAGTTCCACTGCATCCCTATCCCCAAACACTCCCTTAGTCTTCCCCATCTCAGTAAATGATGCCATCCTCACCAAGTCGCTCAGCACAAGAATCTTAAGATTCATGCTTTACTCCTGTCTTATTCCACCCCATTTCCAATCCATTAGCAAATCCTGTTGGCTTTCCCTTCAGAATATATTCCAAATCTGACCATTTCCTACTATTACCACTCAGTCTAAGCCACTGTATCTCTCACCTAGACTACTGAAATGGTCTCCTAACAGGTCTATTTCCCACTCTTGCTAATCTTACAGTCAATTTTCCATATCAATCTATACTCTCTCCAATGTGATTCTTTAAAATGTAAGTTTATCCTTGTTCAAAGACTTCAATAAAATAAATTCCAAAGTCTTTACCAACTTCTGAGAGGCCTTAAATTTCTTGGCCCCTGACTATGTCTCCAATTTCATTTCCTACCATTCTCTTCTTCACTCCATTGCCACTAAAAGGAACTTTTGCTTCTCATCATTCCATGTATATTTCTGCTTCAGAATCTTCGCATTTGCTGTTCCCCTCAGCTTTACTCCCAGACAGCCACATGGCTTATGTCCTCATTTACTTGTGTCTCCATTCAACCAACACCCCAGAGAGGCAGTCTCTGCCCACCCTGTCCAAAAATTATCCTGTCATTCTCTATCCCATTACTCTGGTTTATATTTGTTTTAAGCCCTTATCACTATCTGACATTTCATTATACGTTAGTTTATTTAATTTCTGCCTTTACCACTAGAATGTAAATTCCATGAGGGAAGGGACTTTGTCTATTTTGTTCACTGTTATATTGCCGGTGCCTAAAACAGTGTCTGCTACACGGCGATTTCTCTATGAATATTTATAGAATAAATGAATGACTCTCCAAATCAATGAATGAACAATGACATGTCAATAAAAAATTTCAGAGTGCTAAGATAACATAAATGTTTCCAGAGGGGGAAAAAAAACTCTGGACATCTGCAAAGATATTAAATTCTGAATATGTGATAATATCAGATGCTAGAAGACAATGAAGAAATAACTATAAAATTCTGAAGGAAAATTACTTTTTCTTTTTTTTTTTTGAGACACAGTCTTGCTCTGTTGCCCAGGCTAGAGTGCCATGGCATGAACCTAGCTCACAGCAACCTCAAACTCCTGGGCTCAAGCAATCATCCTGCCTCAGCCTCTCGAGTAGCTGGGACTACAGCCATGCACAACCATGCCCGCTAATTTTTTCTATGTATTTCTAGTTGGCCAATTAATTTCTTTCTATTTTTAGTAGAGACGGGGTCTCACTCTTGCTCAGACTGGTCTTGAACTCCTGACCATGAGCGATCCTCCCGCCTCGGCCTCCCAGAATGCTAGGATTACAGGCGTGAGCCACCGCTCCGGCCAGTGAAATTTTTAAAAGTCTATGAAACGTGGCCTTGTCCACCGAGGAGAAGTTTCTCCTGCTGCAGAGGCCGGAGTTGTTTTTCTGGTGCTGGGTGTGAGCGGGAGGGGGCTGAGCGGGGACACGGCAGGTGGCAGCCCCAGACGTCCCGCCTAGAAATCCCGCACCGGACACCCGGCGACACCGCCCCGGGCAGGAGTAGGGTCTGCGATCAGCCCTGCGAGCAGTCGGCCACGCCATGGCTTCCAGGGTGGCCGCGGACATCCCGGGCCTCGCGGATCCCGCCGTGGGACTTCACCTGCCGGGGACCGGCCACAGTGGCCAGAATGGACACGTACGACGCACTCTGTGAGGTCATCACAGCAAAGACAGGGAGAACTGCGCTGTCGTCATGGGAGAGCAGTCAGGCAAATCCTGGAACAGCCGCCCGGGAAAGGCAGGGAAGTGCTTCCCGCGGGTGTGGAACAGTCGGGACGGCTCCCTCTGTGGGACAATTCCAGCCACGGGAGGTGGCCGTGGCCCACACGTGGCCCTGCTGGGATCAGAACATCTGTGTGCTGTGGCCTCACCCACAGTTGAGCCTCTTCCGACTAATCTGATCCACTTTCACAAGTAACTCGGATGGGGGTTGAGAGGCACCCACCAAGGATGTGTTTAAGGAACACGCTACCGAATTTTTTAAAATGAGAAAATACTTATGCAAAAAAGGTCTTGGGCTACCGGGCACACTGGGAGGTGAGAAAACCTGTGTGTCCCGCGCAGAGTGACGGCTCAGTCTGTGCACCGTGGCCGGCCCGGGGCCCAGCGGCAGCGGAGACCCCACTCACTTCCTCAAGATGCAGCCTCGGGGCTCCCAGGGGTCTCCTCAGAAGCTGCCCCTTTGCCATCAAATTCCGTTAGTGACTGTGAAGGGAAGTCACCCTAACAGATGTCTGGAGAAGGAATTATCTTACAACATTTCCACCCTGCAACAGTTTTTATTGAAAAGATACTAATTTGTTGTGATACAAATGAAGTTTTTATGAAAGAGCTGAGAGGCAGACCAGTATTTTCACAAAGTTTCTAAGGAAAGATGTATATCAACTTCCAAGAAGTCAACTGCAGATAAATTCACACTCAGTGCAGCTCACTGCGATGTGGGGAACTTTCCAGTGTGGTTACACTCACACCAGACAATAATACTTCTCATCATAAACAGCAGCATTTCATGATGACAAAAGTATCGATCAAAAGGAAGAAATAGTGAATCTTAATTTATATGCACCTAACACAGCACAATTATCTGAAGACTAACAAAAGTAGAAGGGGAAATAGACAAATTCTCAAAGTTGGAGATGTTTAATATATCTTTCTCAGTATCTGATACAAGAAGCAGATCAAAGAGAAAAAGATATGAAAAGATTTGAACACAACTGACTTGGCCAAACTAAATCAGAAACCCGTCCACACTGCTCTTGAATGTGCGAGGAAACTATTAAAGGGGTCGTGCACCGGGCCAGAAAGGAAGTCTCCACAATCCCTAAAGAAGATTGGAACGCAGTACGTTCTCTACCCACGGTGCAACAAAGGTAAAATCAAAAACAAAAAAGATGCCTGAATAATCCCCAAATGTGCAGAGATGAAACAATGTATAACCCACAGTCAAAGAAGGTGAGCAGAGGAAGCTAAAATCTGCAAGTTGTGCTATCGGGAAAATTGGACTTAAAGACACAAAACAGAAAAGGCTGAGCAATGAGGGACCTAGCCCACCTCCACATATGGGAACAAGAACAGCAAATTCAACCCAAAGAACATAGAAGGCAAAAATAATAAAGACAGGAGCAGAAATTAATAGAATAGAGACAAAAAACAGAGAAGATAAACAGAGCAGAAAGGTTGGTTATTTTAAAAGATAAATAAGTTTGATGAATATCTAGCAAACCTGATAAAAAGCAAAATGAGAAAAAGACATCACTGCCCAATGGCAGGACTAAGATCACTCCAGATTCTGAAAAGACATTTAAAAAGAGAAGGAGACACAAACTGTGTGTGTAAATAAATATAATGACTTAGACTTTAAAAAAAAAAAATCCTTGCAAACACAATTTTCTAAAGGTGACAAAAGAAGAAATACAAAATCTGAATAGTTGATTTCTATCAGAAATTGAGCCTATAATTGAAACGGAACATCGCCACACAGAAATCCCCAGGCTCATTGGGCGTTACTGGTGAATTCTTCCTAATAATTAAAAGTTAGAAATCTTACATAAAATCTTCCCAAGTTACAAAAAAAAGCTCGATTATTTTCTTAAGGCCAGGATACCTCCACAGCAAACTCTGACGACGTTACAAAAAAGGGAAAACAACGCCAACCTCTTTCATAAATGTAGTTGCAAAAACACCAAGCGAAGTATTAGCAGCAAACCGGACCCAGCAAAATCTGAAAAAGGGTCACGTGTGAAGACCGAGGGCACCGGAGGAACGCAGTGCCGGTTAATGCCCGTAACCCGTCTGTGTAACTCACCGTGTTACTACAGGAAGGAGAAAAGCCCTATCATGGCAAGAGAGGAAGGAGAAAAGCATCCGGTAAAATTCAGTAATGATAAATATCCTTAAGCAGGAGCGAAACAGAACCTCCTGGATGTGACGGTGGAGATTCACAAAAGAAAAAAATAATTCCGCCAAGGACGTCCTTAGTGGTGAAATTCTGAAGGCTTCCCCGGAAATCGGGCAGGAGGGGACACTGGCTGTCACCACCTCTGTCCCACGCTGTTTGGGAGGACTGTCAGTGCCGGGGCCACCAGGCCACAGACGGGGCAGGGGCGGGGCTGCCGCTTGTTGGCGCGACCGCGGCGTCCGCGGGAAGTCCCAGGATAAACCGGGATCCGTATGTGAACTGAGCAAGGCTGCTGGACAAGAGGCCAATGTGGGCCCATTAATCACATTTCTTTACGCATTTCTATAAACAAACAGAAAACCAAATTATAAACGTCATACTGTTTAAAGTAGAATAAACAATCAAACACAAATACGAGGGAATCGTTCTAACAAAAACGTGCGGGACTACTATACAGAAGGCGGCAAAATGTCACTGAGAGAATGTAAAGAAGGTCAAACATACGTTCATGGGTTGGACGCCTCAATATTGCAGAGATGCCAATTCTCTGCCAATTACATTGATCTATAAATTCAAATGCAATCGGATTTAAAAATCTTATTGGGTTTCTGGACGTGAATGAGCCCATTGTAAATGGCCAATTAACGAATAAGTCGATTTGCATGGAAGCGTAACAGGCCAAGGCCAGCCGAGATTATCTTGGAGAAAAACAGAATCGGAGAACTCACGACACGAGCTGTTAATGGTGATGATGAGGCTGAAGTAATGAAAACAGTGTGAGACGGGACAGCAGACTAGTGGGACAGAGGGGTCCAGAGAGCAGCCCACGCCCGACTACAAAGCAAGATTTCATTTCCGCTCAGCGAAAGACACGCCAGTGGAGTGGAAGACAACCACCGCGTGGGGAAAGATATCTGTGACATGCAATCGCAGAAATCTCCTAAATACAGAAAGAGCACCCGGGAATGAACAAGATGAACAGCTCAACTAAATTTTGAAACCGAGCAGAATGGGCATGAAAGAGGCTCTTCCACAGCCCAACAGCACTGGTGATAGGGCCCAGCCTCAGCAGAGATCGGGGAAATGCGAGTTAAGGCCACAACCCGACGACACTTCACATCCGCTCCACTGGCAGAAACTGAGAGCTCTGACAACCCCGCACGCAGGGAAGGGCGTGGGTCCGAGGAGTTCCCACCCCGCCCAGACGTAGTACGGCTCAGTCTCTGTCCCAGGTGCCCAGCACACAGCTCCTCTGACCCTCGGGCGCAAGGAGTGTGGACGGCGCCCCGCGTGCTAACGAGATGAGCCGCAGCCAGGCCCCGGAAGGCTCCCGGCAGGGGCCGATCTCCAGAAAGACCGAGGAACGACTGGAAGGGTGGGACTTTCAGCCCCACCCTCCAGGGGAAGAAAGGAGACCGAGCCGGTCACGCCCGTGCACCAAAGCTGCCGTGGGACCCTGAGTGCCGGGGCCTGGAGAGCTTGCGCTGGGAACACGCCGAAGTGCTGGGGGGTGGTCTGCCCAGCGAGCGCCCCCCGCCCCCATGCCCGGCCCCGTGCGTCTCTCCCATTTGGCTGTTCCTGAGTCGAACCCATATGACAAATTGGTGCTGGTAAGTAACGTGCCCCCTGAGTTTTGTGGGCTCTTCTAGCAAATGGCTGAGCCCCAGGGACGGGCAGTGGGAGGCCCCAGTTTCTGGCCAGCTGGTCAGGAGCGCAGGGGGCCCTGCGACGGGGGGGGGGGGCTTGTGGGGCTGAGTCCTTAACCTGTGGGGTCTGTGCCGACCTGGGCAGTTGACGTCACAACTGAACTGCATTAGAGGTACCAGTTGGTGGTACCAACCGGCTGCTGGTGGGGAGGAGGCACAAACCGCTCTGATGGGTCTAGGTAAACGTCTGGTAGACTTAACACAGCTGCACACGCATGCAGCACAGGACCCAGTGACTCCATTCCACGGCGTATCCATGTGAAGCATGTACATACGTGTAACACGAGGCACACACGTGTCTATGGCCCCCCCATCTGCAACAGTGAAACGTTGGAACCCCAATGCCCAGCAGGAGGACAGTGGACACGGGACCCGCGGTGGATTCGCACAGCGGGACTCCGCTCGGCAAGGGGCAGGGTACACGGGATGGCGCCCCACACGCAGGACAGCCTCACCACGGACCGAGAGGCCAGAACTCGGGGTAAGCAGCCTGGGATTCCACGAGAGAAAGGTCACAAACCAGCTCAACTATCTGGGGTGACAGAGGCCAGAGGGCAGGGCGGATTCAGCCTGGGGCTGTGACACTCTGAGGGTCGATGGACGGGGTGACACGTGGGGTTTGCTTTGTAAAAACCCGTGGAGTTGAATGCTCCAGATTTTATGATTCATGGAGTTTTATTTCAATAAAAAAAGTTAAGAAAGAAAGAGAGGTCAGGGAATGGAGGTACCCAGCTCACACCGTCACTTCCCTAAAGAGAAACCAAAACCCCACCCGTAGGTGCCCGACCCCCTCGTCCCTAACCTGCTCTTGGGCTTGTTCCGTTTGCTCCATGAGCTTAACTTTGGGGGCCCACATTCAAAAGTTCACGTGCTACGTGATTATCCTTGTGAACCATTTCAGATAAACCCGCTTCTAAAAAAGAATTAATGTCCATCATATTCCTTTCGTGTCCAGCGAAATCAGGCATGCAATTGTTCCCAGCCCCCCCCCCCCGCAGCAGACACCATAGTACCGGGCCACCTGTGCCAACAGGGACCCCAGGAAGCGCCCAACACGCGCACAGAATGGACCTGCCCCGCGTCCCTCCTTCTGTACCCCCGCGCCACGCCGAGTACTGAACGTCCTCGTGGTGAAGGCCGAGGGGGCGTCCTCCGGCGTTTCTGTCTTCTGAGCGTCCCAGATGCCCCCTGCCCCCCATAACCGCACCTGCGACATCCTCACTCTCGACGTCCTCACCCGCGACATCCTCACCCGCGACGTCCTCACTCGCGACATCCTCACTTGCACACTCGCTATTCTAGAAGCCACTGATGCAACACGGCGCCTGCACCTCCTCTCTCAAAGCCAGCCCCCGGCACCCTCGACTGGTGGCTCCCAGCAACAGGGCTGTGGGTGTGGTGGGCCGGGCCACCTCCCTCCCTCCCACTGGGAGACCGTCACTCCCTCCCTCAAACACGCGGGGACTGGGACCGTCCTCCTCAGCTCGACACCAGTGCCGTGACCGTCCCCTCGGCCACACCACGGAGCTGCCATCTCCGAGTCACCTCCCTCCAAGGACCGGACCACAACCACCCTCGTGTCTACCCTGGCTCCTGACACCCGCCCCAACGGTCTTCACCGCATCCGAGCTGCCACCGGCCGTGAGAAACACCATGGCTTCACGCACACTAGGAGAGAAAAAGGACGCTGCCAGCTGAACTGGGGCGTGCGCGGCCATCAGCTGCACCCCCACTTCAGGACGCCAGGATGGGAGAAGATCGTCCCGCTGGGCCGGGGCCTCAGCCCTGTGCCCCCCGCTCTCCAGAGGAGGGGCCGCGTCCCCGGCACCGGCTGACACCTTGATCCCCCCTGCTGCCTGCTTCCCTCTGTCCCTCGACTGGAGGCAAACTCGGGCGGAGAATGTGGGTGCCCCGGGCT
Source organism: Cheirogaleus major (assembly GCA_963574435.1). Taxonomy (NCBI): domain Eukaryota; kingdom Metazoa; phylum Chordata; class Mammalia; order Primates; family Cheirogaleidae; genus Cheirogaleus; species Cheirogaleus major. Next base: position 5,466 of record CAUYPO010029706.1, on the reverse strand, counting down.
GGCCTCGCCCCAGCGCCCACGAGACACATCAGGTGACAGCAGGGTGACCCGCTATCTGCAGATCTGGACGTAGACAACGGGAGAGAAAGTGACGATCCTTGCCAGTTACCGCAGAACGCAGGGATCGCAGAGGAGGGGACGGGGCTGCTGCCTTTTTGTCCTAAGTTTTGTTTTACTTTGGCAAACCCTTACCTTAAAAAAACACATTCATGGGCCGGGCGCAGTGGCTCACGCCTGTAATCCCAGCTACTCGGGAGGCTGAGGCAGGAGGATCGCTTGAGCCCAGGGGTTGGAGGCTGCAGTGATCTGTGATGATGCCACAGCACTCCAGCCTGGGTGACAGAGCAAGGCCCTGTCTGAAATCAAAAACAACAACACACTCATGAATCCAGGGACTTGCTAATCAGAGCTGAGGCCCCTGGAGGGCCCAGCGTGGCCCTGGCCCCGGGGCTGCCGAGCTGCCTTGCTGCAGACCCTCGCAGTGGCCATACCTGGATCTCTGCTGAGTGACCCAGCTGTGTGGATGTGCCAGTCCCTTGCTCACTCCCAGGGCCTGTTTACCACCTGGGAGCTGGGTGAGCCAGTGCACACCCGTGGTGCGGGTGCCGTATGGACTTCCTGGGAAGGAAGGCGCCGGGATGGTGGGGTGCTCCAGGAAGATCGGCCTGGACCCTGCAGCAAGGCCCAGGTGGCCACGTCCCCCAGCCCCTCCCCCTGTGACCAGTCCGTCACCTTGCACCCCCCCCCAAGCAGGCACCTGGGGCCCAGCCTGCCCCACCTCGTGGGAGGGTTTTTGGCAGAGCCTCCCACCCGGCTGAGTCGACCTGAACTCCCCTTCCCTGGCCGGGGACGGCCTGATGGAGGAGTGACCCAGGGGCACCAGGGCCCAGCGGATTCTTGGTGCCGGACAAGTCTGTTTCCTGCCCCAGGAGTGACCAGGAGCCACACGGGCCACTGCGGCCCCAGGGAGGCGCCTGACCAGGGAAGAAGCTGACTCCAGACAGAGCTGCGGAGAGAAGCTGGGTCCTGCCCGCTCCAACCAGGCCTGGGGACCCCAGGCTGGGTGTACACTGTCAGCCCTGGACACTTGGCTGCCAGCCACCAGCGTCACCTGAGCTTGGGTCTCCGGCTGCTCCCAGAGAGAGTGCCCGACGGAACGCCCTGTGCTGACCGGCTCATCCCCTCTCCGCCACCCTGGCAGAAACCCCGACTTCCCAGCTGACTCTGACTCCTCAGTGCCCAGCCTGTGACCAAGTCCCCCAACCCTGCCACTAGCACCGTAAAATCTGAGTGGTCCGGTCCCCCCAACCCACAGCCTCCGTGGGCTGGTCTTTCAGACAGGGGTGGGGGGGTGGGATCCTGAACCTTGTGGGGGGCTGCAAGGAGGCTCAGACACAGCACCCGGCTCCCCGGACACTGCGGTGGGCGTGAGCCACCGTCAGCCACAGTGTCCTTGCCGTGGTCTGACTCTCCCCATCCCACTGACTCTAGTTCCAGCCACTCGGCTCCACTTGAGGCCCGGTGCCCACAGCGTCCAGTGGAGCTCAGGTCTAGGGCCTGTGACCAGCATGTCCAGCATTCACCGTCACTCTTGGTCACGAGACAGCCCAATCAGGAGGAAGTTGGGCATCGTGGACTCCATTCTACAGATGGGGAAACTGAGGCCCCCTGGCCCTGCCCCCAGCACCCTCAGTGTAGGACTCACCCCAGTGGGGACCGAACCCTGACACCAGCATGTCAGCAAGCACCGTGGTCGGCCCCAGGTCCTGCAAATGTGTCGCCTTTCACAGCAAGAGGGACTTTGCAGACTGGATTGAGTTAAGGACCTCAAGATGGGGACAGTGCCCTGGGTCCCCAGGTGAGCCCAACGCGGTCACAGTGTCCTCATAAGGGGGAGGCAGGAGGGGCAGGGGCAGGGGAGGAGGACTTGGCTCGGAGGGGTGTGGGACACGAGCCCAGTGTGGCAGGTGGCCGCAGACACTGGGGAGCAGGAAGCAGAGTCCAGGTGGAGCCCCGGGAGGAACCGGCTGGCCCACGCCTGACTCAGCCCCCTAAGAGCCCTGTTGGGCCTCTGACCTTGGGAACTCCGGGTTAATAAATCCGTGTCGTCTTAAGCCACCAAGCGGTGGCACCTTGTCATAGCAGCTAATCCAGGTCCACCCGCCCAGGAGAGCTGGAGGGGCAGGGTGCAACTTGGGGGCACCCCCCTAATCTCCATTCACGGTCCTGGGGGCTTGGGACCTGCCCCTTCCACGGCCACCAGGCAACTGTTCAAGGGTCCTGGGGCCGTGGCTGGAGAGAGCCTGTCCCGTGGGCCGCGTGGGCAGGAGGCTGTTGACGTCTCCGCTGTCACTCACGCAGTCGCAGTGAGCAGCCTCCTCCCTGTGGCTGGCCCAGGACACATCGAGGTGGCCCCACCGTGAGGGCGCAGCAGGTGGCCCGAGCCCCATGTCCCCATTTACCCAGAGGTGACGAGGACTCGGCCCAGCCTCCAGGAGCCACTGATGTCGCAGCATGGCCCAGGGATGTGGGTGCCCCCCCTGCCAAGTACGTGGAAGCATAGACGTGGGCCCACCACAGCCGGGAAGGGTTGGGCGGGCTTCCTGGAGGAGGTGAGGAAGAGGATGGGGCGAGAGCAGGGGGCAGAGGTGTCGTGGAGGGTGGAGGCCCACAGGCGAGGACGGCCTCACCATGCTCGGGGCCAGGCCTCCAAGGGGCCGTTGCAGGGACCTGTGTGTGGCATCTACCTCGACACCTTTGCTCTGAAGCTCCGCCCAAAGCAGAGGTCCTCTGGCCACGTAACGTCTACGGCCACAGAACAGAAGCCTGATGGACTCCAGCACCAAGTCCTGACGCCTGGCAGCCCCGGACCGCAGCGCCTTCCCCCTCCACTGCTGGGCACGCAGGCGCAGCCCCGGCGGAGGGGAAGCCGGCAACGCTGAGCAGACTTCCTGGGCATCCCCCGGACCAAGCAGCCCCGCCTCTAGGAAGCGGTCTCGGAAGAGCAAAAACTAACACGGGGAGGCGCCTGCACTCACAGCCGTGTGTAGCGGAAAGACACGCGCTGGCAGCCACAGGCGGCCCAAGGACTCCCCGGGGAGGGGCCGGTGGGGGAGCAGGGAGGACGCGGTCCCAGCTCAGTGTCCTTCAGCTGGTAAACAGCGCAGCCACGAACGGTGCCACGGCGTAGCCACGAACGGTACCAGCTGCGGACACTGCAGCCTCCACAATGGGTCTCCTGGGTGCTGCGCCAAATGAAGGAGCCGGTCCCTAAGGACCACACGCCGCACGACTCTGTTCACACGACGTCCTCAAAATGCCACCGTCACAGAGGAGGACAGGTTGGAGGCCGTCAGGGGTGACCCTAAGGCACAGCCTGAGTCAGATGCCGTGGGCAGGGAACGGTTCCGCATGCTGACAGCCACAGGAATCACACCCGTGACAAGACGACACGGACCCGCACACACGCCCGCCGTCTGTGGGTCACGACGGGGTACCACGGTTACACATTCGGAGCCTGACAGGTGTGTGACCCTGTACTATCCTGGCAACGTCCAGCTGCAAGGGACGGGCCTCACTCTTCATTAACTGAGACGGTTGGAGGAATTAGAACCCAGCGACCTGTTTGCCGAAGGTGAGAAATTACCACCATAGTGACGTTTTCTCCTCTTTTCCATCTTGTTGACGCCGCACAGGGAGCCCTTGTCTCCTGGAGTTGCCGGAATGACTCTGGGCGCCGCTGTGTCCAGGGGGCGGGGGGGGAGGACTCGGGGTGGGAGAGGCGGGTGCAGGTTGGCCGGAAGTTGAGGGGGGGCTGGTGACGTGTACAGGAGGCTGCCCTGCACCGTTCTCTCTCCTTCTGTCGATGTTCAGCATTTTCACAATAAAAAGTTTCAAACCACCACAAAGCCTAATTCTGCCCTCTGGTCCTTACACTCTGAGCCGCAGCTCCGTGTCCAAGTCCTGCTCCCTCCAGCCCCAGCTCTGGGGGGCTCTGCATCCACAACCGCCACTCGGTCAGCTGGGGGCACGGGGCTGGTCCACGGTGAGGCTCTCATCTCCCCACGATCCCACGGACCCTCCTGGTACAGGGAAGGAAAGACCAGCCGACCTCGCAAGCCACGGGGACCGAGCCCAGGAACAGGAGTCTGAGTCCCTCTACCCTCCCTCCCAGCCCCGCGCCCAGCACACGCGTGTGGCAGCCACGAAAGGCCCCGCCCCTAAGGACCATGGAGACCTGCCCAGTCCCCATGGGCAGCCCCGTCCGCCCCGGAGGAGCCTGAGCGTGATTCCTGCTCCACGACCACTGAACATCTCGAGTAACCTTGCCCGCGTCACCCAGCGACCCCCGGTGGGACCCGGTTCCTGCTCCTCCTCGCAGTTCTCAGCCACGGGACGACTTCACCCCAAATTCATTTGGCTCGGACGTTCATTTTTAAAAGACCCAATGTGACGCTTGGCCAAAGAACAACTTCATTCTTTCCCCTCCCAGACACACCAGGACGACGGCTCCGTTTTGTCATCGGTGAGCCCTGGGTGTCGTGATGCCCTCCCCCCTCCCCAGTGCCTTCGGGGTTTGTGCCTTGAGCATCCTGTGGGTCCCGACCAGGGGCAAACCGGCTTCTGTGCCACCTGCCTTAGGGCAGCACCTGACGCAAGAGCTGCCCCACCCCCCGCCCTGACCGAGCCAGTTTAGGAGGACGGTGGTGCCACGGTGCACGGTGACACCTGCCTTTAAAGCCTCTCTGGTAGGAAATTGCTTCGACGTACGCAGACTGGCAGCCGATACGAGGCGACTGTCCACACGGGTGCTGTGTGGTCCAACGTCCCGCAAAACAGAACTCCAAGTTCAAGTGCACGCAGGCTGTCAGGTGGGCGGGAATGTGTGAGGCGGCTGCCGGGGATGGGCTGCCCACCCTCCGGGGATACAGTCGCGGACGAATCCTGAAGGCTGCTCTTCTCTCTCAGAAGACGGCAACTGCTCACCTGTGCACGCTCACCTGTGCACGTGGCACCACCCCCAGACCCCAGGTGCTGTCGCCCTCCCCCAGAGCTGGACCCCTGCCCCTTCACCCGACCCTCTGCCAGCGCCGCCTGAGGCCTGGTGGGCAGCCGTGGGCCCCAGGGGTCAGCTGGGCACGTCAGATTCGGGGGGCCTCCCGAGTGGCACGCTTGGTCACGTGGCTCACGCACAGCCTCCCCAGGGCAGGCCGGGCCGCCCTCCTGTCCCAGCCACGCTGGCTTCCTCAGGGCTCCAGCGTCTGAGCTGTCTCGTGTCAGGGCCTGCACCTGCCCGTCTGGGACAGTCCTCGTCCTTCCCTCCCACCTGGACAGAGCCGGCCCCTCTTCTCTCAGGGCTCAGCTCAGACACCACCTCCGTGTGGAAGGAGAACCCCCCCACGCAGACTTGCACCTCACGGCCCTTCCCGCCACCTGCACAGCCCGGCGTCTGCACGGGCTCACCTG